>OVBE01000507.1:12100-49102 GCA_900406425.1 Iberis pinnata | reverse complement strand
TTAGCATTAAATATTATATTTATAATTTATTAATAAAATCTTAATATTTATTTGCATATTGTATATCGATTTATTTGATATATGAATTCTCTATAAATTGACACTTATAGTGAGAGTATATTGATTTAACATTGATTCTCTCTCTATATTCTAATTTTCTAAATACAATTCTTGTTCTTATACTATGAGTGAATCGATTGCTACATGCGAATCAGGTGTAACCGGTGTATCGACTTCTCTGAAAAATGTAAAAGCTAAGAAGATAACTGTCAAATTGGTTGACCAAAAGGTATTTACAATCTTATGTTTATTATTATACAGAGTGTTCTTATTATCGAATATTTTATATTATATTGTAACACGTTATTTAAATATATGAATTAGGGAAAGATGAATATATACAAGATACGTGTTACTACGCGTCTTATGCTATTGTTTGATGCATATTGCGAAAAATGGAACCTGAATAGTTATGTTCTTCGTTTCCTTTACGATGGACAACGGATAGACCCTAGCAATACTCCTGAAATGGTTTTTAATTATAATTCAATTAAAATACATATATACATATATTTTTAAAATGATAAATGACTTAATAATTGGTTATGAACCATAAATTTTTTTGCAGATGATGATAGAAGATAATGATGAAATATTTATGTTTTCCTATATGATCGGTGGAGGTTTTTCTGTCAAATAGTTATATGTGTTTTTAAAATTATGATAATTTCGGTTTGTATGTTTCTAATGTATGGTTTCTTATTTATTTTCTTACCTTAAAAACACAATTGTTAAATTGTGTGAGTTGATGATTAGTATTGTTATTAATAAATATATTGTCTTATTTCAATATCTACAAGTATACACAAACGATAAAGATAAGTATTTTTTGCTAACACTTATTTATTCTTTTATTAAAAATTTAGAAATTATATAATTTGAACAAGACCAAGAAAATAATTAATATGTTATATTATATTATAATATTTCATATAATAAATTTTAATTTGCTGTCTAACTTTTATATCACAAAATATACGAATCCAACTATTTATCAAAATGAAAATATATGATATGAAATAATTTATTATGTTAATTGATTATTTTCAAGTTGATATAATCATGATATTTTTATTGCTATTAAATGGTTCATATATGTTTCGATATGGAAATTATATATTCTCTCAATATTTTTATATTTAAATCTTATTTTTTTTACGTATCGGGAAGGATTTTGAATATATATTGTGTTCTAATTGGTAAATTTAAAATTATGTATTCAATTAATTATAATGTTGTCTTACTATATTTACTAGATATGTGTTTCTACAATTGTTATTAATATTTAGCTGTTGGATACATCAAAATTAAAAGATGTTAAATTTAATATATTATAATGATTATAATGATAATATTTTAGTTATAATATAATAATAACAATATCTACTTTAATAATTTTATATAATAAAGATAACATTTTTTTTAAAAAAAAGGGTTAAATTATATATAAGAATCAACTAATTATGTTTGATGATTAAACATTTATATTTACATATTTCGGTTATTTATTTTGAATACGATTTTGTATTGTGTTCGTCGCATATTTTTAATTCATACTTCTTATTAATATCAAAATTTAACTAAAATCACAAGCAATCACAAAATACAATAAAAAATAACAGTAACATAATATAATCATCTACTCCTCATTCTCGATGTTATCATAGAAAGTTTGAACTTCATGTTGCCATATACATAACTCACATGCCGAAGAAATATTCATATCGATCTCTTCTTCATATCGATTCCAACCGCCATTCATTGATAAATACGTCATGGTACAACCGTTGCACCCGTAATTTTCTTGAATGTATGAACTCTTGAGTTGTTTCAATATTGGTCTACCGCACCACCAGATATGGTCCTTTATTTTGTTCCGAATTTTATCGAGTTTCTTCATTGTCATTGACATCAATGGTTGTAATAAACTAGAAAACATCTTGGCACCATTTTGTTTTGTATCTTCTCCAAGACATATTAGTATCAAACCATATATGTATATGACCTCTTGATTTCCTTTATTTGCAGCTTTTTCTTATAACTTCATTCATTTTTGTTGTTGATTCTCTATAAAATATTTGACGATTCCTTTTCGATACAAGGCGTACGGATTTACATTGTTTCGACATCTCTTCATGAATTTTTTGAACCATGTATTGTTTTGAGACCATGGGAAAAGGGGTATATCACGAAGTGAGATTCGGTAAACAACATATGGTTCCTTACATATGTTGTTAAAAGAAGTAGAAACTAGGCTAAGATTAGAGAGAGAGGTTAAAGAAGAATATGTAATTTGTGAAGAAATCTTAACAAGAAGATCTTTGGGAAGAGAATCAAGAGTAGTTTTTGGGTTTTGTGTTGTCATTTTAGAAAATATGAAAACATGAAAGATGGTATGATGAAATTGGTGAGTAGTGTTCAATGTGAGCCAAGTATTTATAGAGGCTTCCACTTGTTTTTTTTGGTAAATACGTATTACGATATATAAAATATATAAATAAGCTAATTAAAACAATTTATGGCGTTAAGTTAATAGAGTCATAATATTAATAAGTGCATTTATGTGATTATAAATATAATTTTGTGAGTGATACATTTTTATAAATAAAGATGATACATGAATCCAAAATTAAATAGATGAATTGGATAATATTACAAAATTTGAAAACAAATTAATTATGTGAATTGATTCTAATCCATACCGATAATATTGCTACTATCTTGATCTGCATGTATTAGATATAAAACAATAAAAGTATACATAATAAGTGAGGTTGATCGAATCAAGTCCATACTGAAAATTAAATTTTGTTACGGAATATCAAAAAAATGTCGATTGAATTCATTAATATTATTTTGAAAATTGTGGTATCATATTTATCCTAATATTACATTCTGATATTTTAGATTGGTATAATAACGTATAGTTTATAAAATATACATTCGTTATGATGGTTTTAATAATGCATTAGTAAATGGATGAATGAGAATAAAATAATTTATTATTTTTGATAACCATGTAAATATAAAACTAATATAAAATAATTTTAAATTGTATTTATAAATTCATAAGTTTATAAATCATTTTAATTTTTAATATTATGAAATTTGATAAAATCAATATAAAATATAACTAATATTATCGAATACATATATACTTATAAATCGCAAATATTCATAAATTAAAAACTAAATAGTCATACACAATTTGTAAAAATAACTGAAACATAATCAAACACCATGATTGAAATTTATTAAACCGATTATATTATTGAAATTGTGCTGGTAGTATTGTATGTATAATGATCCCGTTTTTTAATATCAGTCTAAAACTTATTTTCCTACGTTTATATAAAAAAATATAATTTAAATTTATACCCGCTTATATAATCCTATATAACGAACATAATTTATAACTAATAATATTATGAATTAGTTGTCGAATTTGATCGGTAATATCGTATATGCATCGTAATTAAATTATTTTTAGATAGACTGCATAATTAATGATATTCTGAGTCGGTTGCAAACATTATATCGGCATTATCTCTTTTATTGTTTTCATTCCTTATCATATTGTTTTATAGTATTTTACTGATTTTATTTATTTTTAATAATGAAATGTATATAAATGTTATAAAATAATGTATTTTTTGTGTATAATCGATTTGACGTGTAACTAGAAACCATTCATTAATTAGTATGTAAACCAATTTTTTGTCCGAACTATAAATGAGAACCTAATTTTGTATATTTTTAAGATTAAAATATATTTATATTGAAAATAAAAACGAAATTGTAATATTTGTTTAATATTTAATAATTTTTGTAGATGTCTTTTTATAATTTTTATATTTTTTATTTATGTGATTATATATATATTATGTGAAAATTTTAATCTTTAATATATTTTAAAATTATACGATACGATTATGTATTATATTTTTTATATATTATATAATTGTATACTATATATTGAATTATATAATAAATAAAATACATATTCGAAAATATATATGGAAGTTTTATGTAGTATTTGTTTTAATTTATAAGTGATGTATTATTTATTTTATGTTATCGATTTGATATATAACTACATTTGAAAATGTAATGTTGGATGATTTTGATATTTAAATATATTTAAAGTAAATAAAACTTTGTGTAATTTTTGTTTATTATGGTCGATATGGCATGTACCTAAAAACTATATATTTACTTGTGGTAATAAATTTAAAATTTAAAATTTTAATCAAAATTATATAAAATGTGTGTTTTAAATTGTATTTAAATTTTTTTAGTATTGTAATACATTATAATAAAATAAATATATTTTGTTTTATATGATCGATAATTAGTGTGATCGATATGATATAAACATAAACAACATGTATTGGTAAAATTTTTATTACATTGATAAATTTAATATATTTGGTTAAACATTTATATATTTAAATAAATACAAGTTATAACATAAATATATGGATTTAACACATAACAACTCAATTTATTATACATCAGTGTAACTATATATATAAGTGTTTGTTGTTCTATGTTAAAACTATCACTCAACAAAAATCAGAAAAAATTACCATTGTGTAAATCTTTTCGAATGAATTTTGAAATACCGCATTCGTCGAGTGAACCTAACCAGTCGGATTCACGAGATGGACAAGAAGAGGATTTTGTTTCGATAGCTTTAACGGTTGGAAAATTGTCATCTTTGGTCAAATACCGATTAGCTATGTTGAGCATGAAGTATCAAGGAGAATGCAAGGACAAGCTCAACGAAAACAAGTTAAATGCAGCTAAAATTGATCCTGTTTTATCAGTTTTGAAACAAATCAAATCCGATTCTACATTCGATTTGGATGAAGAAATAAGCAAGCTAGAAGGTGAAAAGTTGCATGCGGATATGGCGGTTGATTACACATTTGTGCCGGAAGTTAATTTTAAACGTGATTATGATATCGATTTTATAGATTAGTATTCGTGTTCTTAATCTTTTGTCTTTGCATGTTGTTTGTGTATTTTCTTCACTTTTTTTTGTATGCATATGTAATCGGCTAATGATATGTTATATTTTTTCTTATTTTTATTGTTGTATTGTTGCAAAAATTTATATTAAAATATTATCAAATTTTTCAACAATAAAATCGTTTAAATGCAAACAGTCCGAAGTGTTTAGTATAATATCGTTCAAAATCACAAATTTTCTGTTATCGTGTTATTTTTATTTTGTAGAAGATTAAATTTTAACTATATGATTTTATATAAAGTTTATTAATTAAAATATTTAGTAAAATATAAGATTTTTTACTAAAAATCGTTTACATATTTCACCTTGATAAAGTTTATAACTTGAATCGTTATTTTTATTATTTTAATAAAAAAATTGAATGGTTTTCTATCCGATTTGTATTTTTTGATCTTGAAATTGAAAACTGTGAAAATAAAATAAAATTATATTTGATCTTACAATTATATATTTTAGCGACATATTAAAATAATGGATGTGCTTTATATAATTGGTTGCATATAATTTATGTTGTTAATAATGTAATATATTTGGAATGAGATTAATATTTAATCAATATTTTATTATATTGTATTTTATATAGTTTTATAGTTGTACAATATAATTGAATAAACGTATAAATTTTAAATTTTGTGTTTAAGATTTTGATATATGCACGATTATATCTAAAGTTTATATAATATTTATTTGCATAAAAATATAATATTTATATAATTTTAAAATTTATAATATATTATTTAACGTGGTTAATATGACGTATACTTATATGAAATGTTTTCTTTTTAATTTTATTTTATAAAATCTTTAATATTTTAATACAGATATTTAAATATAATCTTTTAACATTTATATATATAATATTAAAAGTAATTTTAGATTTTATAAGTATATATATATATATATATATTTTTTATATTAATATGCTTTTATATTTATTTAGGTTTACAATAAAATATGTAATATTTATTGTAAATAATCGATTTGATATGTAATTGTAATCCATTCATTTATTATTATGTAAACCAATATTTTATCGATATTATATTTTATAATATATTTTAGATATTTTTAGTATTTATATTTATTTAAATTTTTATAAAAGTTATGTTATAATATTTGTTTATATAATCGATATATAAAACTTATGCGTTATGTATTTGTTAAACTTGATATAATATATTTCTATAAAATATATATTAAGTTGCATAGTAAATAAAATATATGTTAGAAAATATACATAAAAATTATATGAAATATTTGTAATAACTATATTTTGATAATTTTAAATATTTGAATATATGTATTTAGTTATGATATTTTAATATGTATATATAAAATATCTATAGTGTATATATATATATTCGATAATAAATATATATTTTATTCTATATATGTCCAAATGAATATAATCAAATCTTTATTTTAAGTGTTGACACATATAAAGATATACTGGATATCAAATTTTCTTTTTTATAGGATAAAATGCCAAATTATTGATTTAATAATAAGCAAATTTTTAGTTGTTGTATAATCAATATATCAATAAATATTTGGATTTACACAAATATAATCATATCTTTATAAAATATTTGATTATAAAATTAATCGATTATTATATTATATTTTATATGATGTTCGTAATAAAATGTTTATGTATATATGTGATAGTTAATTTGACATATGTGGCTTGTTTGTACATATTTTTTATGTATATGCATGTTACTTATTTGTATTTGAAAGTTAAACATAATAACATATGTGCATTTAATTGTTATTTGAAATTTTTTCTTATTTATTACTATTTTTGTATTATTTGTTTATGTAATTAAATGAAAATTATTTACAAATATTTAGTTTCTTATTTTGTGATATGTAATTATGTTTTATCTATGTATATTAAATAAATAATTAATTTCGAACATATAAATTAGTTGTTTTGTTTCATTTGTGTCATAGTACTATTGAATATATTATTGATAAATATTATTTTAGCTATTTTTTAAATTTGTGCCTATATTATTAGTTGTAAGCTTTTGTGATATGTCAATTCACAATGCATAGTGTTCAAGATTATTGTGATGACAACTTTGAAAACACATTTCTCAATGCAATTTTTAAATAGTGTAGAGATAAGTATATGATATTTATATTTAATGATTTAGATTTTTATAGCCAACGATTTTTTATTTTATTTTTGTTTCTATATTGTTTTTTTCTATAAATTGGCATGTATCATGAACAGATACTTCATTTTCAGTTTCAATTTGTAACTTGTGTCTCTTAGAAAAAACAAAAAAAAGTAGAGGAATATGTCTGAAGATATGGGTTCTTCGATAACCACCGCTGGTTCTTGTGTTAGGAGACTCGAATCGCCTACACTAAATCCCGTTAAGAAGATAGCTCTTTATGTTGTAGATCAAGAGGTATGTTATTATATTTGCTTATAAAATTGTTTATATTGTTCTGATGTTTATTAATATGTTTGTTGTTCATAATATACATTGTTATATATTTATTTATATGTATCAGGGAATGCAACTTGTGTATCGCATGAAACTTTTGACGAGTTTCAGTTATCTAATGGCTTCATATTGTGAACATACGAATAGAGCTTATGAGACTCGTTCGTTTTTTGTATGATGGTCGTCGTCTCGATGCAGGCGAAACTCCTCTAAGGGTTCTTAACAATAATTTATATTATGTTTATTTTATAATTTGATTATCTATTTTATTAATGTGTATTGTGATTTTGTTTTTTAGATGATGATGGAAGATGGAGATGAAATACAAGTGTTTTCTGAGATGCTCGGTGGTTGTACTCGTGTTGTTTGATGTGTTTAAAAATTTGTTGTCGTTATTAATATTTTTTTTATGTGTGTTTTTATTTATCTTTATTTTCGGATTCAATAATCTAATTAAACAGTATATGAAATTGCCAAATTTAATATACATTCGTTATATTTTACGTTAGTATAATAACGTATAGTTTATAAAATATACATTCGATATGATGGTTTTAATAATGCATTAGTAAATGGATGAATGAGAATAAAAAATTTATTATTTTTGATAACCATGTAAATAAAAACTAATATAAAATAATTTTAAATTGTATTTATAAATTCATAAATTAATAAATCATTTTAATTTTTAATATTATGAAATTTATTAAAGTCAATATAAAATCATAAAATATAAATAATATTATCGGATACATGTATACTTATAAATCGCAAATATTCATAAATTAAAAACTAAATAGTCGTACACAAGTTGTAAAAATAACTGAAACATAATCAAACATCATGGATGAAATTTATTAAACCGACTATATTATCGAAATTGTGTTGTTAGTATTGTATGTATACTAATCCCATTTTTTAATATCAATCTAAAACTTATTTCCCTACGTTTACATAAAAACTATAATATAAATTTATACCCGTTTATATAATCTTATATAACGAACATAATCTAAAACTAATAACATTATGAATTTTTTGTCGAATTTGATCGGTAATATCGTATATGCATCGTAATTAAATTATTTTTAGATAGATTGCATAATTAATTATTCTGAATCGGTTGCAAACAGTATATCGACATTATCTCTTCTATTGTTTTCATTCCTTATCATATTGTATATTATATTATGTTTATTATTTAACCTATAATATCGAAATAAGTATCAAAAAAAATTTGAAAATATATTTAATATAAAAAATAAAAAACGATAAAAACATAATAAAATTTAAAGTATATTATCAATATTAACATCATCGTAGAAATGATCGATTTCATGATTCCATAAACAAATTTTACAAGCTGAAGAAGTAATCATATAATTGTCTTCGCCATAACGATCCCATATGCAATTCATTAATAAATTTTTTTTTGTGTAACCGTTGCATACACATTTTTCACAAACGTATGATTTCTTGAGTTGATTCATTACTGTTTTGCCACGCCACCATAGATGATCTCTAATTTTGTATCGGAGTTCTTCAAGCCTTTTCATCGTTGTTGACATTAACGGTTTCACCAAACTATGCAAGATCTTTAAACCCTTATGTTTTGTATTGATTCCCATACATATTAGAATCAAACCGTACACATAGACCGCTTCTTGATTTTCTTTTCTTGCAGCCTCGGATAGCAGTTTGAGTCCTTTGATTTTTTGTTTTTTTATAAAGTATTTGATAAGTCTTTTACGATACAATGCATCAGGATTTCCGTTCTTTTGACATCTCTTGAGGAAATTTGAGAAAATTATATGATTTTGATACCATGGAAAAAGAGGAAGCTCTTGAAGCGAAACTCTAGATATCACATATGGTTCATCGCATAAATTTCTAAAATAGTTTGAAACTATGCTGAGATTAGAAATTGCTGATAAAAAAGACTTTACAATGTATGAAGAAATCTTTACGAGAAGATCTTCGGGTAAATAATCAAGAGAATTTTTTTTTTTCGAAGACATGATATTGTGATTTATGAAATATTATATTAAGAGTTTCAAGTATTTATAGAGACTTAATAAATATATAATATATTTTAATATTTTATATTAGTATAATAACGAATGTATATTTTATAAAATATATATTCGTTATTAAATTTTAATAATGTTTTAGTAAATATCTTATTAATTTCACTATGTTAAAATAATATTTATTATAACTTAAATTATAAATTGTGTTTAATTTTTTTTACTGCCCGTATCGGAACCCGGTTCCCACAATAGTCTCTTCAAAAAAAAAAGTAGGAATTTGGTTAATTAAAAATACTAAACAGTAAGCCGGATATCGCTAAACCATCCTCCTCGCTCTCGGGTCACTTTTCGAGAACCCTAATATTGCGATTTTCGTTTTCTTTGCCAAAATCATAATCGACGTTTCGGGAGTTTCCAGGTCTTGTATCTGCCTCATCGTACTTGTAATTTGTCAAAGTAATCATGCCAAGGAACACTATCTCCGATGACGAAGGTAGAACAAAATCTCTGCGCCGAACCCTAAGTTTCCTTGGGGCTTTTCTTGTTCTGATTTGTCAAAATGTTCATCTCTTGACAGAGGACCATGAGCTCGAGGATGAGGAGGGAGAGCCAATTCATGGAGATCCTGTCGATAACAACGATGACGAAGACGATGATGATGACGATGGTAAGCGCTATGCTCGAGTGTTGAGTGTTTGTTTTCATTTTTTAATATTTCCTCAGTTTCTTCTTCTCTTTCGTGTCTATTGTTTTGGCTTACCACTATCATAGTTGAAAGGAGAAATGCATGCACAGATCATTCTCTAATACTTGATGTTTTCTGTGTACTAAGCTATGAGTTTCACATTGCCTAATTTTGGGTTTAAGTTTTATGTTCCATGATCTGAGATCCGTATCTCTGTTTAACAGCTCTGAATGAGTATGAGAATGATGATTTCATAGTGGGTGATGGAGAAGAAGAAGAGGAGGAGGAAGAAGAAGAAAAGCAAGATAGTGATGAGGAGAGGCAGAAAAAGAAGAAGAAACGAAAGAAAAAGTGATATTCTCTCCTTAATAAGAAATTCTAACTGACAAAAAAAACTTAGTGTTAAAGTGCCCCTGTAATTCTCAGTAGTGATCGTCATTGTTTTTGATTAGTTTTCTGATTAACCTTCATCATTGATAGGGATGAAGATCTTGATGAAGATGATTATCTCCTTCTCCAAGATAACAACGTCAAAATCCAGAAGGTTACTCTTATTTATGCATAACTATGTACATACACTAAAACTTTCTTTGTGGTACTAACACATTCTTGAACCTTGACAGAGGAAGTATAAGAGGTTGAAGAAAGCTCAAAGGGAAAGAGAGAATGGTCAGGGGGGATCATCTGATGATGAGTTTGATGAGGGTGGTGGAGCTGGAAGAAGTGCCGAGGACAAGATCAAAGACAATCTGTTTGATGATGTTGATGGTACCTACTTTTTAGTATTGTTGATATATGTGGACAGTTGGCACATAGTTGACTTTGCCCCTTTTTGTGGACAAGATCTAGTAGATCTACCTGATGATGTGGGTGATGAGGACGAATTAGCTGTGGAGGAAGATGTAGTTGGGAGTGACGATGAAATGGCAGATTTCATTGTAGATGAAGATGGGGCTGGTCCTCCTAAGAGGTTGTCTATTGTGATCTTATATGTCATGTATACTTTTATCTAATTCTGATATAACTTGTTTCTTAGGAAAAACTCAAAGAAAAACAGGAATAGGCAGGGTTCAGATATTACTGCTATGCGAGATGCCAATGACATATTTGGTGATGTTGATGAATTATTGACACTTCGTAAAAAGGGTTTGGCATCTAGTGAAAGGATGGAAAGAAGGCTTGAAGACGATTTTGAACCGACTGTTCTCTCTGAGAAGTACATGACAGGGAAAGATGATGAAATCCGCCAACTTGATATTCCTGAGAGAATGCAAGTAAGTTCCTTGCTCTAGTTTTCTCTATATGTACTTATGGTCCAAGTTTTAAAGTTATTTTGTCAACATTGAAAGATATCTGAAGAAAGCACTGGAAGCCCTCCTGTCGATGAAATTAGCATTGAGGAGGAGAGCAATTGGATATATTCTCAACTCATTTCTCTGCTGAAAGATTCTCAAGGACAAGGTTTCTTGATTAACAAGGATGACATTGCAAAATTTTTGGAGCTACATCATGTGCAGAAATTAGAGGTTTTTTGGAATCTTTTCTTTAGTGGGAATATTCCTTGAACCATTTGTTGATTATTATGCTAACTTTTTTTAGTCTCTCTAGATACCATTTATAGCTATGTACCGAAAGGAGCAATGCCGAAGCTTGTTGGACACTGCTGATGTTGATGGCATCAATCTAGAGAAGAAACCTGAGGCCAAGTGGCATAAGGTAAGCAATTTTCCTGGAAAAACAAGTTGTCAGGTTAGTTTATTTTCTTGTGTAAATCTGGTGGATTGATGTAAATTATTTGCCAATGTAGGTATTCTGGATGATTCAAGATTTGGATAGGAAGTGGCTCCTTCTTCGGAAAAGGAAAATGGCGTTGCATGGTTACTATACAAAACGCTTCGAAGAAGAGTCTAGGAGGGTCTATGATGAGACTAGGCTTAATCTAAATCAGTATCTTTTTGAATCAGTCATGAAGTCTCTTAAAGTGGCAGAAACAGAAAGAGAAGTTGATGATGTAGATTCCAAGTTCAATTTGCATTTTCCTCCTGGTGAAATTGGTGTTGATGAAGGGCAGTACAAGAGGCCGAAGAGAAAATCACAATATAGCATCTGCAGCAAAGCAGGGCTTTGGGAGGTTGCAAACAAATTTGGTTATAGTGCTGAGCAATTGGGACTTGCATTGTCCCTGGAAAAGCTGGTCAGTCTGCTTTTATGTTGTTTAGTCTGGTTTTAAATTGTTCGGTCTTCTGAAATGACAGTTGTGATGCTACTTGAGGTGCAGGTTGATGAGCTTGAGGATGCAAAGGAAACACCAGAAGAGATGGCGTTTAACTTTGTGTGTGCAATGTTTGAAAATCCTCAATCTGTTCTTAAGGGGGCACGACATATGGTACTCACTGCAATATATCTGTTTATGATCTCTTTAGCTGGATTTAACACATAAAAATTCCTCAGATCATCAATGCTGAGACTTCTTATCTTTTCCTTTTAGGCTGCAGTTGAGATAAGTTGTGAGCCATCAGTCAAAAAGTATGTTCGTGGCATTTATATGGAGAATGCTGTAGTTTCAACAAGTCCAACAGCAGATGGGAATGTAGTAATAGATTCTTTCCATCAATTTTCTGGGGTTAAGTGGTTACGTGAAAAGCCATTGAGCAAGTTTGAGGGTGCTCAATGGCTTCTCATTCAGAAGGCACAAGAGGAGAAACTTCTTCAAGTAACCTTCAAGCTGCCTAATAATTACTTGAATAGGCTAATTAGTGACTGCAATGAACACTATCTAAGTGTAGGTGTTAGTAAGTATGCTCAACTCTGGAATGAGCAAAGAAAATTAATTCTAGAGGATGCGCTTCACACTTTTCTTTTGCCATCGATGGAGAAAGAAGCAAGATCCTTGCTAAGTAGCAGAGCGAATATTTGGCTGCTTTCAGAGTATGGACAAGCTTTGTGGAACAAGGTGTCTGCAGGGCCGTATCAGAAGAAAGAAATGGACACTAGCTCGGATGACGAAGCTGCACCGAGGGTCATGGCATGTTGTTGGGGACCTGGAAAGCCACCAAATACTTTTGTGATGCTAGACACGTCGGGAGAGGTGCTTGACGTCCTCTATGCTGGATCCCTCACACTGCGACCTCAAAATGTTAATGACGAGCAACGTAAAAAGAATGACCAGGATCGTGTTTTGAAGTTTATGATGGACCACCAACCACATGTTTTGGCCTTGGGAGCTGTCAATATGTCTTGTACTCGCCTAAAGGATGAAATTTTTGAGGTAAGGATGAGTACGATAAAAAAAATTCAACTTGAATATCTTAAATTGTAGGACTTATATGATATATGCTTCTGGCAAACTTTGATCACTGTTTTACTTAATTTGTTTCTTAATGTCTACTCTGTAGTGGCCAGAAATTTATGTTTTATCATTAGTACTGTCAAGCTCGCTACCTATCTCAAGTTTTACTGCCTTTGAGAAAAAATGATAATGTTATATCGGATCATGAAGCTTGCAGTTTCTGCTTATGTTTTGCAAATTTTCTGTTGTGTTTTAGTTTTCACAGCATATTTTTTGCATTGGTTATGGTTTTTGATTATCAGGTCATATTCCGGATAGTTGAGGAAAAGCCTAGAGATGTAGGGCATGAGATGGATGATTTAAGCATTGTTTATGTGGACGAATCACTTCCTAGGCTATATGAAAATTCTAGAGTCTCGGGTGAACAGCTACCTCAGCAGTCAGGGATTGTGAAACGTGCAGTTGCTCTCGGACGTTACCTCCAGAATCCACTTGCAATGGCTGCAACTTTATGCGGTCCAGGCAGGGAAATTTTGTCTTGGAAGCTTCATCCCTTGGAGAATTTTCTTCAGCTTGATGAGAAGTATGGCATGGTTGAGCAGATTATGGTTGACATAACAAACCAGGTTGGGATCGACATTAACCTGGCAGCTAGCCATGAGTGGTTTTTCTCTCCTCTACAGTTCATTTCTGGACTTGGGCCTAGGAAAGCTGCATCTTTGCAGAGGTCACTAGTAAGAGCTGGTTCAATATTTGTCCGCAAGGACCTGATAATGCATGGGCTTGGTAAAAAAGTTTTTGTAAATGCAGCCGGTTTCTTGCGAATTCGAAGGAGTGGGCTGGCTGCTAGTAGCAGTCAATTTATCGACTTATTGGATGATACCCGAATACATCCAGAGTCATATGGTCTTGCTCAAGAGTTGGCGAAAGATATCTATGATCAGGATGTGAGAGGTGATTCCAATGATGATGAAGATGCAATAGAGATGGCAATAGAGCATGTGAGAGATCGGCCAGCCTCTTTGAGAAAAGTTGTGCTGGATGAGTACCTTGCAAGCAAGAAGCGGGAGAATAAGAAGGAAACTTACAGTAACATCATGAGAGAGTTAAGCTCTGGTTTCCAGGATTGGCGGATACCTTTTACAGACACAACTCCGGATGAACAATTTCATATGATCTCAGGTGAAACAGAAGACACCATAGCGGAGGGCAGAATTGTGCAGGCCACTGTTAGAAGATTACAGAGTGGGAGAGCCATATGTGGATTAGATTCTGGGTTAACTGGGATACTTACAAAGGAAGATTTTGCAGATGACGGGAGAGACATTGTTGAGATGTCGGAGCGAGTGAAAGAAGGTGATATCATTACATGTAAGATAAAGTCAGTTGTTAAGGAAAGGTTTCAAGTATTTCTTATTTGCAAAGAAAGTGAAATGAGAAACAACAGGCACCATCATCAGAAGCAGAATCTGGATCCTTATTACCATGAGGATAGAAACAGTCTCCAGATGGAAAAAGATAAAGCTCGAAAAGAAAAAGAGCTGGTAAGGAAGCATTTTAAGTCTCGTATGATTGTCCATCCTCGCTTCCAGAATATTACTGCTGACCAAGCAACAGAGGTATGTATGCTCTCTTGTTAATAATGTTCAAATAGGATGATCCCTGTGTTATTAGTTTTAAGAAATGTGAGTTGAGTTTGCTTGCTTTTCAGTATTTGTCTGACAAAGATTTTGGAGAAAGCATTGTCCGTCCAAGTTCTCGTGGACTCAACTATTTGACTCTAACGCTCAAGATTTTTGATGGAGTATACGCTCATAAGGAAATAATTGAAGGTGGGAAAGAAAATAAGGACATTACAAGCCTTCAGTGTATAGGGAAGACTTTGAAAATTGGGGAGGACACTTTCGAGGATCTAGATGAGGTGATGGATCGGTATGTTGATCCTCTAGCCTCTCATCTGAAGACAATGCTTAATTATAGGAAGTTCAGGAAAGGGACAAAGTCAGAAGTTGATGAGGTGTTGAAGAAGGAGAAGGGTGAGAATCCTACAAGGATAGTATACTGTTTTGGGATATCACACGAGCATCCAGGGACCTTTATACTCACTTACGTAAGGAGCACAAATCCACATCATGAATATATTGGTCTATACCCAAAGGGATTCAAGTTCAGGAAAAGGATGTTTGAAGACATTGACAGGCTTGTGGCATACTTCCAGAGACATATCGATGACCCATTGCAGGAAACAGTTGCGTCCATCAGATCAGTTGCTGCAATGGTACCAATGAGAAGCCCAGCGGACCGTGAAGGAAGCGATTGGGGTGGTAACTCAGATCGCTCTTTTGCACCGAGACCAGGTAATTAAATTCCAGGATTGTTTTGATGCATTCGATTTCTTGTTTTTTTTTTGTTTAAAAAAAGAATGTGTGAATGTAAAATTGTAGGGAGAGGCGGTGATGGGCATCCGCCAAGACCGTATGGTGGTGGTGGCCGAGGCAGAGGCAGAGGCAGAGGAAGGAGGGATAACATGAACAATGGGGATTGGGGAAGTGGTGGCAAAAAGAGTGTCAGTGAAGGAGGGTGGGGTATTGAATCTGGTGGTAAAAAGGATGATGCCGGTTGGGGTGGTAAAAAGAATGTCAGTGAAGAAGATGGTGGTGGTTGGGGAAACGAGTCTAGTGGTGGTTGGGGGACTGAATCGAGCACTCGAAAGAGCGGTGGTGGATGGTAAATTACTAGTAGTGTAACTAAATTCCCTGCTGTTGTCAACCTTATCTACCTTTCTTACTTTAATATTTATGGAATACTTTTAAGATAATAGTTTTGCAAAGTTATTCCGATATTTCTCACTTTTCTTCATAGATTTCACTATAAAACTGAAGTTCAATTGATATCCTCAAAACTATTTTGGGAATTATGAACTTATTACTCCCTCGTTTGTTTTGTTTAAAAGTGCGAATATTAAGATGATTTTTTGTTTTTTTACATTCTTTTTATTTTTTTACTTTTTGTTTCTATATTTAATTAAAACAATGATTATTATGGATTAAATAAAAATGAAAAAATAATAAAATGATTTAAAAAAAATAAAAAAACATAATTATTTTAATTTTTTAAGTAAAAATTTTTACTTTTTGCTTTGGTTTTTGAAAACAACTTATATTGTGAAACAAAATAAATCATTCAAAACAACTACTAATATGAAACGGAGGGAGTATTATATATAGTTTAAATTTAATATATCGACTCTAGATCTCCAAATATTAATTCTATCATAAAATATACTTTACTGCTTTATTTTCAGAGAAGAAAAAAAAATTGTAATGATATTTCTAAGGAAATACGTTTTATAACTACACATCAAAAAATTGTAATGATATTTCTAAGGAAATACGTTTTATAACTACACATATCAAAAGGTAACAATAATAATTTTACACTATGACATGCACGGAATAAAAAAAATAAACAGAGAATTATAAAAAAAAATTTAAAAAGCAATTTAAAGATATATGCTAATATTGACATAATTTTTCTTTTAACTTAGATATTAAATCAATTAATATTTTTTTTGTATAAATATATGTCTAACAAGGATTCTAAGCAAATCTACTATCATTGAACATTTTTTAGAGCAAACAACTCGATAGAAAAACTTTTTAAATCTTTGAACAAGGTATATTTACAAATTAGTATTCATATGTATAGTTAATTAGTAAAATTATTGTGCATAGTTAAATCATTTTGTTTGTTATATATTTTTCGGTAGCGTTAATATGTATAGTTATTTCACGGATTTTGATGCATAGTTATTTACTAAAGTTTTTTGTGCAAATTTGTTATGAAAAGTTATTTCGTAGTGGTTTTTATATTGATCTGAATGCGATTTTGTTAAGTACAATTTCTTGGAAAAGTTATTGCTAAAATTAATTGTTGTGTATAGTGTTGGAATATTTTGGTAAAAGTTGGTTCGCATGTTTATTTGAAAAAGTTACAATTATTAAGTTTGTATTCATAGTTGTTATATTAGTTCTATAAAATATTTGTTAGGTATAATTTTCAAAAAAAAAAATTTTACATAACTATTTTTGCAGGATGGTTGAATGTTTTATTCATGATCGAATTTGTTGTAACTTGTCAAACTAAGTCAAATCCAAGCAAATAAAAGAGAGAAAGAGACATACCTTTGTAGAGAAACTTAATTTTGTAAAGAAGCCAAATCCACACAAAAGTCCGTAGAGAAGGAAATTGATAATAAGATTGAGGTAGAGTAAAAATTAGGATTATGAGTATATCATTTTTTCCGAGGTAGAGTAAAAATTAAAGTATAATAAGTCGTGCTTTTTAATTAACTTAAATTTCTTTTGTAATGTTATTTGAAAAGGTTTTTTTTTTTTTTTTTTTAATTTCACTTTATAAATGACTAAAGTTTTAATTACAAAAAATTTGGTCTACTATTTAATTAGTGTACTATTTTTAACCTATTTTATTAAATCTCTTTTATTTATTTGTGTCAATATCTAAAAATATTTCAATACTCAATATCATAGTATTGAAAGTATATGAATTGTACTGTTAATATATTGTTTTAATTTAGTTGAGGAAGGGTTTTATTTTCCAAGAAACCTTAAAGTGGGAGAAAATTACATTTGAGTTTGAATAATATCATCCTTTATAGTTCTTGGTAACAATGAAAAATCTGTGTGGTTCTCCTAATTACTAATCACTATTCCATATAATTGTTAAATAAGCATACAAAAAAAAAAAGAGTTTCCTCACTCATACTTGTCCGGTCCCTTGTTCCACCATTTCTTTGAATTGGGTTTCAGAGATTGTAGAATCTTCTCTGTTTTCTTGAAATGTATTCATAAAAACTGCTGATAAAATTCTACCATTTTCTTTTCATGAAGATTGGTGTTAATCGATGACCAACGTAACGTTTAAGTTGTTCATTCACCAGTGTCTTACTGTTGTCCGTCGTCATTAAATTTTTCAAGAAAGGACAAAAGTGAGTAGGAGACTAAGCATTTACCTCTTTTACGATATAATTCCAACATGCTTGTGCTAATTTAAATTCAGTATATATGTAATTGGTCGGACATGGTTATAAAAGACCCTATACGATATCTAGGTAAGAGTAGAGTAATTCCATTAGATAAGTTTATCTTTCTTCCGAACCCAAAACTCATTTTTGAGAATCCTCAAATCAAATACTTACAAGTTACATTGAAGATTGTAAAATCAAAACTGGTCCTTCCTGTTACTGACAAGATCGCTAACAAGCTCATTCTCATCTTCACACTGTTCTAGCAAAGGTTTGTAAGCCGGATTGTGATCAACTACTACTCGTAAAATCTTTGCAGCTTCATGGCTCTGCCCTTCTTTATACAACGCACTGCAATAACAAAGTCTCTTCTTCTCACATTGCTCATATTGTGATTTAATTCTGCTGCAAAAAGTAGTACCTTGAAAGAAGCAGTAATGCCTCAAAGTAATGTTCTTTGCTTTTAAGATCACCGGGTTCTTTCAATTTCGCTACTCGTTCCAAGTGTGTTATTCCGCTTTTCATGTCTCCCTGAAAAGGTTAGACTCCAAACTGTCAGGCTTTCAAAAAGTAGTATCATGCCTCAAAGTACCTTGTGTTTTATAAATTGGAAAGTAGGTACTTATAAGATTTAATTCACAATTCAAGAGATTGATTCACATATCAACAACGACATTTATGCACAATTCATCAGATTATTTTATAATTTATGTATACGATTCACAGTTCGCGAGTAAAGTATACTATGTGCAATTGTTTTTTAAATTACTCATTTGGCAAATTCCAAAACTAAAAAAAATACCCATCTAGGTAACTTTTCAAACAAAATGTAGGCATAAAAATAATAAAGTCTTACCAAAATCTTTTTACCTTTTGGTACGAACGAACCTATTTTGGTGCTTACCAAAGTCTGACCAAAATTTGTGTATTTGAGAATGTGTGTTTCTTTGAAAAAGTGCCTATCCTAGTACTTCTTTTCTATTAGTTAGCCATCTCAACATTTGTTTTTTTAGCTATCCTTAGTCCTAGGCATTCGGCTATGAGTGTTTTAAGACCCATTTAAAAATGAGGTACAATAATGATCTGGTGAAACCTGTTGTACGTATGCAGCACCAGCCCATTGAGATGCAAGCATTAGGAGTTCAACATCATCACCATCCTCATCCTCAAGCTGATAAAGAAACAAGCATTATTATTATTACACATCAATTAAACATTTTACCTCAAAGAGTAATGGACTGGAGATGAGATTCTAACCTTGGAGATAGCAAGCTCTAAATATTTAGTAGCTTCAGACAGCTGCAACTTCTGCAACAACGCTTGCCCCATGAGAACCAAACCTCTTACATATCCAGGATCCTTTTCCAAAGCTAATCTGCAAAAGAAAAATAATAATCAATCCACTTAACATGGCTAGTACTGTACTAGGAGGCCTGGAGGAAAATACAAACCGAAGCAAGTTAATGGATGCTTCTATATCACCTTTTGACAAGACCTGAACTGAGAGCTGACACCAAAATCCATGTCAAAAGAATGGAAAGATTCAACTAAACATGATCAATAGGTCTACTACTTACAGAAAGAAGTTGTTCTGGTGTTAAAGCCTGAAATGAAAGAGTCTGCTCTTTTGAGTCAGAGTCCACATACTTGATCACAGATTCACTCATCTCCTGGCCCAGTAAACCAAGTTTTGCTGCTACGGTAGGGTGCTTGAGAAATAATTGCTGCAGAGTCATATTAACATCCTCTACTCAGTGTCAAGTATCTATGGTACAGTTGCTAACGCAGTTATCTTTAAAATAATTTTAATGAGTAAATAACTGGCATTTATAACACTTGCATCAACTCTGCCACCATGAAATGCCTGTCAGTCCATCTTTACATTTTAGTTTAATGTTTAATCTTCAGTTTCAGAAAACAATACATACAGCATAAGAAGTTGTCTTCCACTTTTAATTTTCAGAAAGCAAATTACCACCAAGGAATAAGAGAGGATAGAACACCTGAATTATATTTACCGAGCTGTTTGTTACCCAATAGACAAGACTGCCCTGAAAAATAACAGAAGCATTAGCACATGACTAAATAAAGATTGCAAACTTGCCCGAAAAAGAAAAGACGCATGTTAACTGGTAGAGAGATGACGCAAACTACAAAATAATCCAGTAGGAAGATTACAAAAGTAAAATGATAGATTGCAATAACTGCAGAAAGATATATAAGAAATTACTATTTACTAACCTGAGGAACAACATAGCCAACAAAAAACAGAGGAACACTTAAGATCTCCAAATATAACTTGTAATACTACAAATGTAAAAACAAGTAGAATCAGAACGCATGAAACAATACCAATATATCTTCACGTTAAAAAAGAACTATATGTAAGACATAAGTAGCCAGGCAGCAAAAAGAACTTTTTTAACTTACTCTCATGAGCAACCCGGTCAAGCCGGTAGTTTGACGAACTGTAGATGAATCAAAAGAAATCTGAAAAATGATTTAAAGTTAGAAGCATAATACTGTCACCTGCAACAATGCAGAAACAAGCATAATATTGATCCCACCCCACAGAGTTCCAAGTAATTATAAAAACCTGTATGTTGATGTAATGGAAGCCAGCAATTAAAATAGGAAAGACTGGTCCAAAATAGCCACCAGGAAAATCACACAGATTGTGGAACCATAGGGCACCACCCTTCAAAGATAAGATAGCAGAGGAACATCAGAAATACAAAAAAAAGCCACTAGGGAAATTGCTAGTGTGCCACCTGACAACTTACAGAATCAAACCCTGGATGACCATCTAGTGACATCTTCCGGATGCTAGCCATCAATAAGAAAAAGCATGGGAGCTGCAGATGATAAAAGACAAGGAGTAAGTGACAAACGAATATGTTGGGTAGTAATTATTAAATCTATCAACGCTAACAAGAGAATAAATATATAAAGAATCAAGTAATATGAACGAGTTTCGTTAGGGGATATACAATATACACAAGAGTCAACTCTAATGCTAAAGCAGAAACCCTGTTTGATTGTGACGATTAAATAATCTTCAATAGGACACACATATCTCGAAACCATTACGGATGGTAAACATAAACTAGGACGTAAAGTTCTTGTAGAGACTTTCACAAGATACTAAATCTTTTTTACCTGGATTGATAAGTATGGGAAGAACCACAAAAAGGAGGGGCATCCAATTGCCCGACTTTCTTTAAGGAAATGAGAAAACTGGTCAACTGAGGTTCTTAGTGTTGGAGTATCTGGTAACGGCATAGGCACTGTGTTGGATTATAACTTCATCAAACACCATACAAAATCAAAGCGGCCTAATCTACTAACAACTTCCGTTTGATACTATATTAAGTAGATCTAACGAACTAGAAAGTAACTTTTGATAAACAAAAGAAAGAAGGAAGCACTAACGCTGAGGTAGCAACTCGGAGATCCTTTTCAATTTTTTGAGTTGCAGAATAAGTAAAGGCAACAATGCTAATCTGACAGCTATAGTGGAAGATGCAATAATCATCCACCAAGGAAGCCCTGTAAACTCATGAATCCCGTCGAGAAACTCGACGACGGCTAGAACTGGTAATGAAGAATCATCGTTGGAGATGTTTTTTAAATTGAAAATCGGTCCACCAGAGAACAACCGGCGGTGAGAGGGGAAACACGGCGACGGAGAGAAGAGAGGATCGGCGCTGAAGGTAGGAGGGTGGGAGAGGAAGAGAGGGAAAGTAGGAGAGAAACGGTGGGAGGCTCGTAGACGAGGAAGTTGGAGAGTAAAGAGACGAAGCACCCACATTTCAGATAAGGTGAACCGTTCCAAAAAAAAAACAAAACAAAACAAAACAAAACAATAGTCCATAAATCAATTTTTTAACATAAAACATTTTTGAAGTCATACATGACAAATTCCATATCATATGATCCTTGATAATCTTTAACATTTTTCTAACAAACATCCAATTTATCTAAAATATTCGACAATTTAAAGTTGACTAAAGATTAATGTGTGGTATTTTAAAATAAATAATTACTTTATTAATAATATGATAATACAATATGGTCTCCATGTGTAATATTACAAACTATATAATTAAATACAAAGTATAGAGTAGGCTTATTGATTTTGTTCTTTGCAAGCAGATGAGCATACGTATTTGATGATCGCATAATCCATCAGAACTTCTGGCTCTACATATGGACATCCTAAACCATATTCCCTACTTTGCATAAAGTTGATAAACCATTCACAATTTGATTAAGTAACTGATTATCACATTCGAAACATATTCTCCGGAATCCCAAAATCCAAACATGTTGCATTGCTAATACTAGAGTTTGAAATTCAACATCTAGAGGGGAATGAACGATACTACCAGTAGCTAGACTTGCCTTGTTATAGGATCCATGAGAGTCTCGAAAGATCCATCCTGCATGAGCCTGTGAATTGTTATTAGTGAATGTTGCATCATAGTTACACTTAATCTAGTATGTATTCGGTCTCTGCCATTGAGAATGCTAGTGATTCTGATTATTTCTTCAAACTTTTTTACCACTAACTTGGGACCATAACTTTACATCAGTAACTGCTAGTTGAAATGAAGTAGTCGAGAGAATCTTCAATTGTTGGAATATTTCTTTATTCCTTGTTTTCCAAATTTGTCATAACAAACAAAAGGAAAAATTCTCGATGATAGAGGTTCCTTACTAAAATAATAAAAATCAGGTAGCAGATTTAATTTGTTTGTAATCTCATTATGAGGCAACCATAATGTGTTATTTGGTATGCTTGCTGCTTTTCACACCTCTTGTGATTTTGGACAAGAGAATAAAATGTGATCTAGAGATTTTTTTCTCCAAACAAGTATGACAAGATTCATCTTGAATAATATATCTTTTTCGCAGTTCATCTTTGGTAGAGATCATTTGAAGAATAATTCTCCATAGAAAATGTTTAATTGTAGGCATTACATCTAGCTTCCAAACTCGTTTTTCAATCATTTCCACGTTTATGTCAAATCTCAATCTTTGCAAAGAATCCCCATCATGTAAAGCAACATAATAACCAGTACTCACAGAATAGTGTCCATCTTCTGTATAGTTCCTCCCCAGACAATCTCGTGTTTGTCTGCATGGCAATTTTATCGATTTAATGAAAACTACATCTTCCTCTACAATAAACTCTGTTAGTTTTCGATGATCCCACGTATTGTTCTCAGGGTTAATTAAGTGCTTGACCTTTGTTATCTTATCTGCAGACTCGTGCCTTGGTTGGGGAGGTATATGTGGATCTGTAGGTAACCACGAATCTAACCATATCATTACATTTTATTGCCAAAAAGATAGGTAAGCTCTTTCTTAAGTAAATTATGACCATGAATAAGTGATCTTTGACCATAAGAAGAGTGATTTCCATCTGAAGCTCGTAAAATAGATGTATGCTGGAAGTATCGACCTTGTAAAGTCCAGGATAGTAAGCTTTGTGGAAACTTAAGTATTCTCCATGTTTGCTTTGCTAATAAAACATTATTAAAGTGCTCAATATCTCTGATTCCTAGATCACCCTGACATAATCTCTTCCAATTCATCCAGTGCATTGAATTTGATCTCTGCAAATTATTTGACCACCAGAATCTAGAGATTTCTTTCTCAATGTCAGAACATATCCCTTGTGGCAGTGTAAAACAGCTCATCGCATAGAGAGGCATGGCCAATCCTATTGAATTGAGTAACATCTCTTTGCTAGCTGGTGAAAAATACTTTCTCGAGCAGTTTGTTGTGCATTGTTTTATGCGGTCCACAATGTATTTGAATAGATTATTCTTTTTTTTGCTCCAATTACGTCAGTTAGCCCAAATACTTCGAACATCCTCCATCTTTTTAGATATTCAAGATATGTCATATTCTGCATATGCGTGGTTCTTGTATTCTATGACCAAAATAAATGTTTGACTTATCCTTATTTATTAGTTGTCCAGAGGCCATTTCATATTTATTGCATATAGAAAATAGTTGTTGAGCAAATTAACTGTTAGCCTGACAGAAGAATAAAATATCATCAGTGAAGAAAATATGGCTAAGTAGTGGACCCGATCTGCTAATTTGAAGACCATAAAAAAGATTTTGATGAACAACACGGTGTAGCATGTGACTTAGTGCTTCAGAGAGAGCATTTAGAGATATGCTGACAAAGTGTCACCTTGTCGTAATCCCCATTTTGCGTTATAAATCCTCTTGTTTCGTCATTTATCAATACTAAAAAGGTGACACTCTTCACACAAATCATAATCTAATCAATCGATTTGGAAGCAAACCCCATTCAGACCATACTTTCTCCAATAAAATTCCATTTCAGGTGATCATATGCCTCTGAAATGTTTGTTTTAACAACCATGTGACTTTGAATACATCTAGTTCAAACCTTTAAGGAATGTATAGCTTCATGTGCCACTAACACATTGTTTGTAATCTGTCGATTTGGAACGAACGGACCTTGCTCTTGGAGATTAGACTTGGAAGATGCTTCTTCAATCTGCTTACAAATATTTCTGATATGATTTTATAATTCAATTACATAGAGTTATTAGGCGAAATTCAGACATGTGAGAAGAATTTTCAACTTTTGGAATAATGTAGATGTTGGTATGATTCAAAACAGGATCCATAAAGCCATTATCAAAGAAATGTGAAACCTTATTGACAATTTAACCTTTAATGTCAGCCCATAATAATTGACAGAAACTTGATGTAAATCTATTTGGTCCTGGTGCTTTATCTGAGCCAATTGAAAACACCGCAACTCTGATTTCTTCCTCTAAGACTGGCTGTGTTAATTCATTATTCCTGTCATATGTGACTCGTCTCTGAAAACCCTAAAAAACATGTCTATAATTGTTCACAGTTTATGTAGATTGGTGTAAAGTTCAAAAATAGTTTGTAGCCAAAGTAGCTACTTCCGCATTGCCTTTGTATTCTACACCATGATCATCATACAACCAATGTATTATGTTACGAGATTGTCTTTGTTTTGCATAATGGAAGAAATATTTTTTGTTTTTATCTCCACATTGAAGCCATAAATTTCTAATTTTCACTTTCCAGAATATTTCTTTCTGTATATAGACATTATTCAATGATCTTTGACATTGGTATACTACTGATGTACTTGCATTAATTTTCAAAGCAGCATCAAGTTGAGCTTTACACAAATCTATGTCTTTCCTTAAATTATTGTGATGTCTGCGTTTCCATCGAGAAATGGTTTTACGACAGTCATCTACTCTCAAATCCAATCTTGTATATGGAGGTTTGGGCTTCCAACATTGAATAACATCTTCATTGAACTCCTCATGTTTTTAAAAATGACTATCAAATTTGAAACCTTTGCGGTTGTATTCTGTAGATGTGATGAAGTGGGTCAATACTAGTCGGTTTTCAGAGACTCCAATTTCTAAAATATGCAAAAGATTCTTTAAAAGTTTCTAACCAGGTTGGATTAATTAATGTCCTATTTAGACAACATTTTACATCATAACCACGTCGCTTGCCCATCCATGAGAACCTATTACCTTTGGCTTGCAAATCAACAAAATTACAAAATTGATATAACTCTTTGAGATATGTTAAATTTCTATGTGGTCTTGTTCTTCCCCCTTGTTTTTCTCTATTGTTAATTATTTCATTAAAATCCCAATTGGAATCCAAGCTTCTGATCTTGTGGAAGCCAATAATTTCAATATGTCCCAGACTAAATATTGATACTCTTGTTGAGGATGACCATACACACAAGACAAAAAGAAATTGATTCCATTGAATTCAACTTTACAGTCAATGATATTTTAAGAAGAACTTAAAACATATAAATAGATAGATCGTCTCCACATAACTACTAGCTCTCCACTTAAACCTATGAGTGGTACAACCTTAAGCTGCTAAAAACCCAAATCTGAAACAACTTGTGAAACTCAATCAGTCTGCTGCTTTGTCTCCATTAGGAATATGATATATGGGGATAACTTATAAGTTAACGCCTTTATATTCCGAATGACCGGGTAATTTCCCAAGCCTCAACAGTTCCAACTGAGTGTCCTCATGGTGAAAGTGGTGGTATTGGACCCACTGCGCCTTTTATTTGTGTCTCAATGTTTTTATTCTCAGTCAGGGATATTGCTTCAGTCTTTGTGGAATGTGTCTTACTTGGACCGGCTTCATCATCATGTTTATGCTTCCGGTAGTTGGTAACTGCAATATCCATACAGTTTGAATCTTCAGAGTCTGGTTCAGCATGTGCTTCAGTTTGATCATGTGGGGGCTTCTATCACCAAAGGGTAGAAGATCTGTTGAGGATATATTCTTCTTCTGTCACTTCTTGAATGATGATCCCTCGATTCACCTGTTCCATGGGGAAACCATTATGATCTGGTTTCTCATCGTCATCATTATCATCCGGTTGTTGATCAGGTTCCCTATTTGGTACAAGACAATGTCCTGTATTATGAGAAAGAAGTCCACAAACCTCGCAAAAACCGCGAAGTCTTTCATACTGAAGCTGAGAAAAGTGTTGACACCATGAAAGAATTGGAAGTTTCTTTAAGAATTTAAAGGATGTTCGACATGCCAGTTTATGCGAACATATACATACGGCTATCGATAGCAGGATTTAATTCCACATCCAAACTGGTCCCAAGGCATGCACAATGTGTTTCCTCTCTATTGATGGTGCTAGTAGCTCAGTTCCTCCTCTTTCTCTTTATATGGGGGATTTTAATGACATTAGATGTAAAGAGGAGAAGCAAGGTGGAAGTCATAATTCTGAAGCATCTTTTGCTCAATTTAGGTCTTTTATAGATCATATGGGACTTGAAGATTTAAGATGTTTTGGTGGTTCATTTACTTGGATGGGTAACCGTTTCTCTCATGCTGTCAAAACTCGCATAGATAGATTTATGGCAAATGCTGATTGGCTTGACTATTTTTCTGGAGCAGTAGTCCACATGCTTCATTGGGGAGGTTCAGACCATCGTCCATTGCTGTTGGATATTACTGAAAGAAGATGGAATGGTCCATATTTGTTTAAGTATGATAATCACTGGAAAGGGAATCAGGAGTTATCCAAAGTTGTTGAAGATGTTTGGCAATCTTGGTGTGTATCTGTGTCTCCATCCCAGTTTTCTAAGGCTCTCATCTATTGTAGAAAGGAAATTAGTCAATGGAAGAAAACTGCTAATCTCCATGGGCACCAGAGAATCCAGACTTTAAAACTACAACTGCATCAGACATATGAACAAGATACAAAGGATTATAACTATTTGGAGTCTCTTAAAAAACATCTCAATATGGCATACCAAGATGAAGAGGCTTATTATAGATGCAATAGTAGATCACTTTGGCTAAAACATGGAGAAAAAACACAAGGTATTTCCATTCCAAGATGAAGATGAGGAGGCATATCAATAGGATTGCAATGATTGAGGATGATGCTAGCAGATTACACCACAAAGATGCTGATGTTCACAAGGTCTTTATTGTTTATTTCACCAATTTCTTTCAATGTTCTGACAATTCTGAGGACATAGACTATTCTGCATTTCAATCTCTGCAGCCTAGGGTCAGTATACACATGAATCAGGCTCTTTCTGAAATTTGGGCTGCATTGCAACATATGAATGAGGATAAAGCCCCAAGGCCATATGGGTTTAATGCAGGTTTTTTTAAACACCACTGGGATATTATCAAACCCCAAGTTACTGCTTTTATCCAAAACTTCTTCACCCAAAATCAATTAGATCCACATATTAATCATACTTTTATCTGTTTAGTCCCTTAAACCCATTCACCCAGGCATCCTAAGGACTACAGACCAATTAGCTTTGCTAATGTGGCCTATAAATTAATCACCAAAAATCATGGAAAATAGATTAAAACCTCTATTAACTCAACTAATTTCCCAACATCAGTCGGCTTTTATACCTGACAGACTCATTACAGATAATATTCTAATTTCCCATGAAATAATACATTCACTCACTACTAGAAGGCGTATTCAACCCTATATGGCTCTGAAATTATACATTACAAAGGCTTTTGACAAGGTGAATTGGTCTTTTCTTGAATTTATGATGTTTAAACTTGGTTTCTCATAACAATGGTGTAGATGGGTGATGACCTGTGTAATTCTCCAACTTTTCCCATCTTGATCAATGGATCTCCTGTGGAACACATAAAGCCTCAACGTGAGATAAGACAAGGTGACCCCTTATCTTTATTTAATAGTGTTAGAGGGTCTTTCTTTCTTATCCAACAACTAGTTCAGCAAAGACAGCTTCATGGTTTTAAGGCAAGTGCCAATGGTCCTCTCATATCTCATATGCTATTTGCAGATGACTGTCTGCTATTTTGTCAAGCTGAAGAATTGGAATGTCATCATCTCTTGGGTAGTCTACAGACGTATGGAAAGCTCTCAGGGCAGGAAGTGAACTTTGCTAACTCTAGTGTGTATTCAGTAAACATTGCCCTATTTCTAGCAGCAAGCTCTTCAAAGGAAGACATATATCACAAAGATTGGTGGTTTTGGTACCTATTTAGGATTGCCAGAGATGTTTGGAAGGAGGAAATTTGAAAAGTTTCATTGTCTAGTGCAGAGAGTAAAACAACAATTGAAACACTGGACCTCAAAGTTATTGTCTCCAGGGGGTAAGGAAATATTATTGAAGGCTGTTGTGACTGCATTCCCCTCTTACACAATGTCCTATTTCCTTTTACCAAATAAGTTGCTTTCTGAACTGATGAAGATGATGAGGGCATTTTGGTGGCAATCTAATCTCAACCAGAAGAAGATACATTGGGTCTCTTAGTCAAAAGTCGCTAAATCAAAATCTCAGGGAGACATTAGGTTTCGTGACTTGAAGCTATTTAATTTGGCATTGCTAGCAAAACATGCATGGCGTCTAGTGCAAAATCCTTTATCTCTTGTAGCTCAGGTTCTGAAGGCAAAGTACTACTTCAGAGAGCCTATTCAGGATGTTACTATAAACAACAATTCAAGTAATCCAGGGAGGAGTTTGATTGCTGCCTTACCTTTGTTGAATCATGGCCTTTACTGGTCAGTTGGGGATGGTAAAAGGATACACATTTAGAAGGAAAATTTGTTGCTCACCGATCACTATGCACCAACCTGTCATCCACAACCTAAAATTGCTGCTTCTTGGACAGTCGACCACCTCTTCAGAACTAACTCCATTGGCTGGGATATTGAAAAGCTTACTATGCTGTTAAGACTAGAGGAAGTTCCTCTTGTTTTGTCTCTACCCACCTCCCACTTTGGTAACCAAGATGTGCCATTATGGAGATTTTCATCCACATGGAACTTCACTGTTAGATCTGCTTACCATGCTACTCAGGATTTCTATAATAACTCTCAGCTTTTCTCTCAGCGGGGTTCACTTCCAACCACTATTTGGAAACTTCCCATTCAACCAAAAATCAGACACTTCTTATGGAAATTAATGCATAATGGTATTGCAGTTTTCAATGCATTAAATCGAAGGGGACTTAGATTACCATCAACTTGCTTACTTTGTGGGGAAGAGGAGGAAACATTGAACCACCTCTTTTTTGACTGTCTTGTTTCTAAGGAAGTATGGCAGTTGGCTCCATTAGAGAGCTTTGACTCATGGAATCTCAGTACAAATGATCTCCTTCATAATATGCATTATGTACTGCATTTACATGCTTGCTTTTCTTCTGCAGATAAATTACATGTCTCCCCATACCTTCTCTGGAAAATCTGGAAACTGAGAAATGCGAAAGTATATGACACAAAACAATGAGGCATCCCATATATTATCAACAGACCTTTTAGCTGCAAGACAATATATTGAAGCGCAGATTCTTGTAGAAACACAAAGAGGTGTGACCCAACAACAACTCCAATCTAGACATCCTCTCCCTTTTGCCAATTCCCTTACTTTATTCACTGATGCATCTTGGTTAAACTCACAAGAGAGAATTGGTATAGGATGGATCCTGGTCTTCAATCACACGTTGTTAGCTCAAGGATCTTCTTCTGCTCTGCCTACACCATCGCCTTTCCATGTTGAAACTGTTGCGGTTAAAGAAGCTCTCTTGCACATTAGCAGACTTGGCTATGTCAATGTCCAAATAGCCAATGACAATTCACAACTGATAAGTAAACTACATAATACTCTCCAAATAGTCTCCTACAATGCTCATCATAGTCTTTGGCACCATTCCACTACTATGGTCCTTAGAGATATCTTAAAACTTGCTCGCAGTATAAATGTTCTCTCGTTTAATTATGTATCAAGGACTTTTAACTATATCTCTGATCATTTAGCAGTGATTGCTAGTAGATCTAATGCTTTAGCTTGTATCAAACTTTTGTACTAATCTTTAGTAGTAATGAAGGTTTGATGACAAAAAAAATGATAAACTTATAGTCGAAAATACAATTATACTTTTAACATACTTTAAAGAGATGAAATATCGTTCAAACCCTCATCTTCTTCTTATGCCTAAAATTAGTTTGGTTCAGGGTAATTTTTCATTTTTATGTTTTGTCTCTCCTTTTGGCTAGTTCTCATGTCTTTTAATATTTTAAATATTTTTCTTCTATATCCACAATCCAATTTTGTGTGGATTACTTATATGTCCAATAGAACAATATAACATCTTGTCCACAAAAATGACCCACATGAATCATGTAACATATCTTGAAGAGGTAAAATATCGTTCAAATCCTCATCTTCTTATTTCTAAAATTAGTTTGGACTGTAATCTTGTTCATAGTGATACATGAATTTATCGTTTATGGATTAAGACAATGGATTTAAAATTTGATAGTAAATCTCATCCACAATGATGGGGGGATGTTATATTTGTAATCCACAAATCCACGTCCTTGAATTTTAGTACATAATTATTAATATATATATATATATATATATATATATATATATATAAACTACAAGAAAATATTGATATTGTTACTATATTTTGTAATAAGAATCGTCACAATATTATCACGTAATTAATACTAAATGATATGTTACCAAATATAATTTCAATATTATGATAGTATGACTTAAATTGTACATATCATAATATAATTTTTTAAATAATAGTTATGATATTTGTCAATAAATATAAATATCTAAATAACAAAGTGAAAGTGTGATGATATAATAACAAATATATAATTATATCATGTAAAACATAATAAATATATTATTCTTTCATGTGTAAACTGGACAATTTTAAAAATATAATTTATAGATATTTAAAAATATATGTTAGAAAAGATTCAATAGTTTTTTAAAAACTATATTTTCTTCGAAAAGAAACTAAAAATAAATTTGGTATATTAAAATTAAATAAAAAAACGAATTAATAATTTAAATGAGAAAAAGTCATGCTAATAGCATATCATGTAATTTATTATAAATTAAAGTTTTAAAAAAAAAAATTCATCCCTTTCAATATATAGGAGATGAGATATTTTAAATACTAACAACTTTTGTATTATTTATTTTAATTGTTATTATGTTATATATTATATTCAAACTTTGAGAAAAAATCTTTCTAATGATATATCATGTAATTTATTACAAAATAATTAAAAAAAAAAATTCTTCTCATTTAATATATAGGAGATGAAATATTTTAAATACTAACAACTTTTATATTATCTATTTTAAATGTTATTATGTTATATATTATATTCAATTTTTTTAAAAAATCTATATTTTCTTAGAAAAAACTAAAAATAAATTTGGTAAATTAAAATTAAATAAAAAAAGAATTCCTAATTTGAATAAGATTTTTTTTTCTAATGGCATATCATGTAGTTTATTACAAAATAAAAATTTCTTTTTTAAAAAATCTTCCCTTTTAATATATAAGAGATGTAATTGACGAGAATCTTCTCTCACAAAAAGTGTAAAATTTTCGTCAAAATATTGTAACTAAATGTAATGTAACAAAATGACGTTGTGATAATATAAGATTTGTATTTGAGATTTTTTTATTGTTACGATTTTGTGACTAAAATTTCGTCACAATAGGAGCTATAAAGAAAGAAAGCATGTGCATGTGCATTTTATATTTCTACTGTTTTTTAATGTTTTTAGTCATAAAAATCGTAACCACCTGTAATAAAAAAAGTGACAACTTTAGTCACCAAATGTAACAAAACGACGTCACCACTATAAGAGAATGTAATTCACAGTATATTCATAAACAGAAAAATACACGTAAATATACTTGTACAATTAGGTTAAGAGTATTATAATCTAATTACACATTACTCTTTTCCTTAATATGCCCCCTCAAGATGGAGGAGACGAAGTAACTCCAATCTTGTCATGGAGAAGTTGAAATTGCGCGCGTGGTAATGATTTGGTAAGACCGTCAGCAAGTTGATCATGTGTTGAAACATGAGCAACCCGAAGAGCTCTTGTTTGTATTTGTCCACGAATGTAGTGGTAATCAATGGCGATGTGTTTCATTCGTAAATGGAAAACCGGATTAGCACAAAGGTAGATCGCTCCGACGTTGTCACAATATATGACCGGTGGTTGAGGTAAGCAAATGTGCAGCTCAGTGAGTAAGTTAGAGATCCAACTTATCTCCGCAGTGGTATTGGCGATAGAGCGGTATTCAGCTTCGGTGGAGGATCTCGCAACTCCATTCTGCTTCTTAGAAGACCACGAGACTGGTTGGCTGCCATAGTAAATGACATATGCATTTGTTGAAACGTAATCATCTGAGTCCCAACCAATCTGCATCTGAGAATCCGTAAAGAAGAGGACCAGCCTGTTTGTGCAGAAAAATCCTGTGAGTTGATGTACCAGCCTGTTGGTTTTATGACATGACTGAATGTATCGGTGAAGTCAACACCATGTTGTTGATGAAAACCTTTCACAACTAAGCGTGCTTTACGGCGTTGAAGGGTGCCATCGGGGTTTAGGTTTTTTATAAATACCCATCTACATCCGATAACATTCATCGTCGGTAAAGACGTGACAAGTTCCCATGTAAAATTTTGAAGTTGTGAGTTGAATTCTTGACTCATCGCATCACGCCAATCCGTATCTTTCAATGCTTGGCGATAGGTGGTAGGTTCGGGTAAGGGATAGGAGGAGGTGGTTGAAATCAAAGAGAATTTTTGTTTTGGTTTAGAGATGTTATTTTTGGATATGGTTGCCATACGATGTTGATTTGGTGGTAAGATAGGAAACGAAGAAGAAGGTGGTTTGGTGGTAATTGAATTTGGTATAATTTGGTTAATGGGCTCGGTATGGATAGTGGGATCATTTGGTATGGTGTGTACGGGTGATGAATTAATGGGCTCATTTGGTATAATTTGGTTAATGGGCTCATTTGGTATAATTTGGTTAATGGATTCATTTTGCGGGGCCTGGAGATGGATTAATTTGGTGAGGATTAGAGGTGAATATCGTACCTGCGCCTGAATCATGTCTCGGTGAAAACGATGAAGACGAAGTGGCAGTGGTGATCGGAGCTCCGACGGGGGATGATTGTGTAAAGAGTTGTATGAGTGGAGATGGCCAGGGAAGAGGAGGGATGACATGTTGCCAAGCAGCTGTAGGAGATAAAGTAGAAGAAGATGAAGGTGAGAAATCGCTTGAAGGTGAAGCTATGAGGGAATCGAAGGGGAAGGTCTGGTCGTCGAAGATGACATGTCAAGAGATATAGATTCGACTAGTAGGAGGATTGAGGCAAAGATAGGCACTTTGAGAAGTGATATACCCGAGAAAGACACAAGGATGAGATCGATTTTGGAGCTTGTTGGGAGCATAAGGACGAAGCCAAGGGAAGCAAAGACAGCCAAAAGGTCTGACTTTATGATAGTTTGGAATAGCAGCAAAGAGACGGTGATATGGGGAATCATGATTGAGAACGGGAGTTGGTAAGCGGTTAATAAGATATACAGCCGTAGCAAAGGCAAACAGCCAGTAAGTCAAAGGAATTTTGGAGTGAGAGAGCAAGGAAAGACCAGTTTCAACTACATGACGATGTTTGCGTTCGAAGACACCATTGTGTTCCGGCGTATGCGGCGGTGTAGTGAGATGGGAGATTCCAACAGAAGCAAGGTAGGGACGAAGAGCAAGGAACTCCCCGCCATTATCATAATAGAGTGTAGTGTTTGTTTGAAAGTGATTCTCAACTAGATTTTTGAAAGTGATAAAAGTGTCTTTGGTTTGAGATTTTGTTTTCAGGGGATATAACCAGGAGTAACGGGTGAAATGATCCACTAGGAGCAAGTATTATCTTGAATTATCAGTGGCAGGAACTGGAGAACTCCAAAGATCAGAGAATATAATTTGGAGAGGACGAGAAGAGGTAAAAGATGTTTTTGCAAAAGGAAGCTTATGAGATTTATTGAGACAACAATCACCACAAATCCGATGGCTTGTTTTTGTTGAACAGGGTAAAGCAAAACGTGAAACAACATTTTTTAAAGTAGCAAGAGAAGGATGGCCTAGAGTAAGATGCCAGTCAGCTAGGCTTGGCTTATTGGATGATGCAAAGAAAGAACAAGCATATTGATGAAGAGGCCACTCATACAACTCATTGTGAGTCCGTCCTCGCAGCTATGGTTTCCCTGTGTAAAGCTCCTTCACCTGAAAATGAGTGGGGAAAAATTCAACCGAGACATCATTTGAGCAGCAGAAGCAATACACAAAGATAAGGTTTTTTTTTTATAATAGGGACATGCAAGACATTATGTAAGGAAAAAGGTTTAGAAGAAGAAGAAGGTAGAGATAGACAACCAGTATTGGCAATAGGTAGAGGAGAGCCATCAGCAGTGAGAACATAATCTGAGCCAGAATATGGCTGGTGAAGAGATAAGTTCTGTAGATCCGAAGTGAGATGGTGCATAGCTCCAGTGTCCATTATCCACGAATCTACTACGTGAGCATAGTTTGCTCGTGGTTGCCAGAGAGAAGCAGTGTTAACGCTGTTGGTGTATTGCTAAAGTTGATTGCAACGCTTTGCACTGTGACTCTGAATCCTGCAGATCTGACAGCGTCCGCGGTATGGTTGAGGGTTACCACGGTGATGTTGTTGTCGAGAGTTTTGTGACGGATTCCAAGGTCGAGACTGCTGATTATTGGAGGAAGATCGTGTGTGATTCCTCGTATTATTGTGATCAGAATATCGTGTTTGAGCAACATGAGCAGAAGCCGGAGAATGGAAATTGGTCTGAGGAGCAGCTATGAGAAGTTTAGCTTCATGATTAATGAGCTTTTCATGAAGTTCTGGAAGAGACGGTGGAGTGTCACGACTCTCAATAGAGTAAACCAGAGACTTGTAGTCTTCAGGTAAGCCACCAAGAATGTATTCCACTTGATCTTCATGATCAATTACTTTGCCTAGTAAAGCAAGTTGATCAAATATGACTGTAAAACCTTGAAGGTAGTCATCAATTGTGCGGATGCCTTTTGTCCATTGTTTGAGTTGAAATTTCAACTGTTTGATGTGTCCTCTGCTTGGTTTAGCGTAGGTGGACGAAAGAGTGGACCAGATGGCTGCCAATGTCGTTGTACGAGAGAGTAATTGTTGAATAGAGGCAGAGACAATGCCTAGAAGTGCGTTGTAGATCAGATTATCTTGCCTTTTCCAGAGATCATTGGCAGGGTTTGCCACTGAGAGACCTTCAGCATTGAGCATGGTCTCTGATGGAATCGGTAGAGATCCATTAAGATGTCCAACCAATTTGTATCCTTTTAAGAGGGAATTGACTTGAAGACTCCATTTTAGAGGTAAGTTTGACAATGTTGGACATGTTGATTGTGAATAACGTGTTGGATGCGTCTCTAGTGAGAGCATCTGATGTAAGAGAAGCATCAGTGATAACAGGAGGAGCCATGGATGCTAGTTAGAGAAAGAAAAAGGGAGGCGATAGGAAGAAAAAAATGTAGGTTAAGGTATCGACTGCTCTGATACCATATAAGAGAATGTGAATCTGTAATTCACAGTATATTCATAAACAGGGAAATACACGTATTTATACTTGTACAATTAGGTTAAGAGTATTATAATCTAATTACACATTACTCATTTCCTTAATAACCAATACTGATAATGGTGGTGAATGGTAAGTGTTGTGAATTTATATTTTTTGTTGTAGAAAGTTGGTTGTAGGAATTATTGTTGTAGCTTTTATTTTTTTGCTCTATAATTTTGGCTTTAGAAATTTTGACTGTAAGTTTTTAAAATAAAATTATGATTAGCAACTATCAGTGTTGTAGGCTTTTTTGCTCCGCAAAGCGAAAAAAATATCCAAAGCTTAAATACTAGTGCTCTGGACTTTTTGCTCTGCAGAGCCAAAAAATAAACA
>OVBE01000507.1:0-12087 GCA_900406425.1 Iberis pinnata | reverse complement strand
AAATGAAATATATTGCTTTAGAAATAAAAAATCTCCACAAAGCTTGATTGGTGAAAACTTAATGCTTTAGAAATCAATATGGATCTGCAGAGATTCTAAAGCACTTACCAATCACAACCAAATATTTTGACAAAAGTTTAGTTGTAAACATTTTCACGCTGTTGTGAATAAACATCACTAATAAATACAATTTTGTGACTAATTTGCATCACAAGTGGTGACTTAAGAGCAACATTATCGCCTTAAAAAATGCGGTTCTTTAAAAAAAAATTAATAAAATAATATACAGGAGAGAGAGAACTGTATCTTTGTTTAGAAGTATCAAACAGATTTGGGTACGCCACGTGGCGTAATGGGATTGGTTCTCTTTTTTTTTTTTTTTTACACTTGAGCTGCTGTTTTTTTTTTTTTTTTTTTNTTTCTTTTGGGTATTCGGTTCGGTTCCGGTTCTTCAGATCTTAAATTCGAATACTCAGTCGATAATTTTTTAATATTCGATTGAATTCATGTTCGATTCTTGCCGGTTCCGGGTCGGTTCAAATATTAATACATTAACTAGTTAGTTCATAAATTTATGTTCAAATATTTCATAAAATTTATGTTTTAATATTTTCAATTAAAAATATTTCATAAAATTTATGTTCAAATATTTCATAAAATTTATGTTCAAATAATTTCAATTAAAAATATTTCATAAAATTTATGTTCAAATAATACACTAATCACTATTTTCCATTTATAATATTTCAATTAATCAAATATTTCACAAAATTTGTCCTTATTTTGTTAATATGATTTTATTATATGTTTAAAATTTTTAAAAATTGTATTTTATTTTAAAAATTATAATTACAAAAATAATATTATTTTATTTTAAAGATCTACCACTAGGTTCTACCAATAATCCCCTAAAACAACTTAAGTTTCTTAATTTTTCTCTAAACCATAATTAATTANTTTTGGTTCTACCATTAATATTGCTCTAAGTTGTCACTTTTTTTATCACAAGTGCTTACTATTTTTGTGACTAAAAGTATTAAATGTAGTAGATATACAAAACAAACACGCACATGCTTTCTTTAATTATAATTACTATTATGACTAAATTTTAGTCACAAAATCATAACAATACAAAAATCTCAAATACAAAATTCAATAGGGTTGTCTTCACTAGCTTTTCTTAACTTTATCCATCCAATTCTTTTTTCTCTAAACTTTAGATCTCTTTAATTTCTCACATGAACTTAGATTGATTCTTACCCGTCCCTTCAACTTTGTCCATCCAATCTTTTTCTCCCTAAACTTTGGAGCTCTTTAATTTCCCACCTGAAATTGTATTGCTCCTTATCCGACCCCCTCAACTATTTGTTCTCATCATTTTACCCTCAAACGATTTACAACACTAATTTGCGATTTAAATTATGAAAAGCGATAAGAAATCACGTTTTGGTTTAGCCCAATAAATCTAATGTTAAAATATTTTTAATATTAAGTCTTATGTTAAGATACTTTTAATATTACTTTTAAAATAATATAATAATTTTTTTTTAAAATCAATTAAAATAATAAAATAAATATTTTATAAGAGAAGATCTAGTTTGACCTTTTGAAAAGCTTCACGTTACGGCGATTCTTTTAGCGATTAGGGCTTCACGTTAAAGATTTCTCTATTTGCTTATGTCAGAAGCTTTCACCGGCCGTCCACGGCTGCCGGTCTTCATGACTACTCCGCCGTTGACTCAGCAAGGAGGTGCTTCAGCTCCGTCCTCTTCATGCTGGGCCTCGCTCGTTGTTTCTTCTTACGATCCATACATTCAACTCCACCGGTCTTCAATGCCGTTAATGGCGGTTCCTCAGCCACTGTCCCAACACAAGTTCTCTCTGATTCTTTACCTCTTTGGAATAATTTTTTAGTTGGCTATTTCATAGGAACAACACCACATATCGGAAAGGTCCACGCGACGGTTAATAGGCTTTGGAATCATGATGGCAAATCACAAAAAATTGATGTCCAATTTATCAAAGAGGATACCATCCTCTTTAAGATCGATTCTCCCTCTCTTCGTAATAGTATTACGCGGAAAAAGTATTGGCATATCTGTGATGTTTTTCTTGTTGTGTAGGATTGGAATCCATCTAGAATGAATCGCAAGCCGGACCTCACCGCAATGCCGTTACGGGTCGATTTCCGTAACGTTCCCGTCTCACTCTTCTCTAAAGAAGGACTAAAGTTCCTTGGAGACATAGTTGGTGAAGCCCAGAAACTTCATCCCACTACTGAGCGTTCCATGTGCCTGGATATAGCTCGTGTTATGATCGTCGTCAATCTCGAGAAAGAGCTCATGGAGGAAATTCACTTAACCGATATCGCTCAACCGATCCTTGTATCCTATCCTTGGCTTCATATTCGATGTACTCAATGCCATTCTTGGGGTCATAAGCCAAATGATTGTCATATTAAAGGTGCACAGTTAAAGGAAAATTCACTACAAGGAGATGTTTCAAATTCATCGAACCAATCCTTACCAAATTTGCCGACCCAAGACCAACATGTGGAACCATCAAAGACCACAATCACTGCCGACACTTCTAAGTCTCCACATCAGCATGATCCACTCATTTTGGATAACAATCTTTCCTCTCCTCTTTCTAATTCTCTATCTACGTTAGTGACTGATTTAATTACCACAAACCCATCTACTAATGCTCTTGTTACTTGTGCAGGGGTTTCTAATCATTCGATGGTTACGCAAGTTCCTTCATTGCATTCCAAAGTCTCACTCAATGATCCGTCTCTTGAGATCACCACACCAGCTGGTTCCTCTCCCATTCCTACTATCGATACCATCGGTCCAAACGCGCAGCCCGATGTCGACAATATCGATGGTTGGGAAATAATTGTTCGTGGGTCCAAAAACCATACCATCTCCCCCATTGAATACAACCGCCTCTCCTCCTCATTCTTCTCCTAAATTCTCTCCTTCTCGTTTTTTTGCATTAGCTAATGAGCATGACTTTGATGATGATGATCAGGGAGACAAAGAAGAAAGCCAAATCTCCGACTCGGAGCAGGATGTTTCTGAGGTTACCGGAGCAGCCATTTCTTCAAAAATTGCTCAGCGTCCTAAGACCAAACAAGCATTACGAACGCTGGCTTCACGAAAGCTAGCAAAGCAAGCTCCTTTAAAGAAACCAATCCATGTCTCCTCTCGGAGACACTAATGCAATGTCTTTATTTGCTTGGAATACCCGAGGTTTCAATCAACCTTGGAAACATGAGATCTTCTGTAATTGGATTCGATCAACTTCTCCGCAGTTTGGGTGTCTGTTAGAAACTCGCGTCCAATCTTCTAATTTCCTTCAAGTAGTACAATCTGCTCTCCCTGGGTGGAATGTCCTTCATAATTACTCCACTCATCGGTTGGGTCGTATATGGGTTTGTTGGAAAAAGGGAATAGTTGTCACTCCCATTCTCATCACTTCTTAACTTATGTCTTTACTTGTTACTCTTTTATCAGGTGAGGTTGTTCTAATCTCTTGTATATATGCTTCTAATTTCCAGGCTGAGCGAACGCAATTATGGCATTCCTTGCGTCCAAGTCGCCATTCATGTGGTTCTCGGGACGTCCCTTGGATTGTTTTTGGGGATTTTAACGAAGTGCTTGCAGTTTCCGATCATTCTCGGATGGGAACACGGAATCGTCGTCTAGGCATGAATCAGTTTCAGGAGTTCGTTCATGACTGTGACTTAGCTGATTTGGAGTATGTTGGACCCCGTTTCACCTGGTGGAACCATCAAAGTGATAATCCAATAGCAACAAAACTAGATCAGGCGCTGATCAATGACACCTGGTCCTCCTCTTTCACTCATGCTTATGCCGTTTTCGAAGCGAATGACGTCTCTGACCATGCCCGATGCGTTATTCACTTTGCTTCTTCCTCTACCACTATTCGTAAACCTTTCAAGTTTAATAATTTCTTGATTGATGATTCTTCATTTCTACCTCTTCTCAGGTCTCACTGAGAGTACTCTGCACCCATCCATCACTCTCATGTTGCTTTACGATTACTCTACATGAAACTCAAGGCCCTCAAATTCCACCTTCGGCATCTCAATTCCTCTCATTTTGGTGATATTTCTTCTCGTACTCGTCTTTCTTATGATCATCTTCTTTCTTGTCGTAATCAAGTCTTATCCAACCCCTATGAAGACGGGTTTTAAGAAGAGGAGGATGCTGCCCGGGAGTAGCGTGCCCATGCATTGTGCGAGGAGCGTCTTGACCAGCAAAATCCCGCATCAATTGGCTCGCTTACGGAGACCAGAACACAGCCTTCTTTCACCGTGTCTCAAAAAGCCGAGCTTTGAGGAACACTATTCGCCGACTTCTATTACCCTCAGGAGTTCTTACCACCGATCATGGTGAGATTAAGCAAGCGGCGGTTTCTCATTTCAATAATTTCCTGCAAGCGTCGGTTACTAGTTCTCCCATACCCCATCAGGAGCTCCAATCCCTCATATCGTTTCGTTGCTCTACTGACACAATTCAAGCTCTTGTAAGCCCGGTCTCGACTTCAGAAATTCAATCAACGCTCTTCTCTATGCCCTCTAACAAAGCTCCTGGTCCTGATGGCTTTACTACGGAGTTCTTCAAGGCAGCTTGGCCTATCATCGGTACTGATTTTGTTATTGTGATTCAATCTTTTTTTCTGTTTGGTTTTCTCCCTTCAGGTATCAACGCCACCCTGGTGGCTCTCATACCAAAAGGTGACGACCCTCAAACTATGAAGGATTATCGCCCCATCTCGTGCTGTAACATCATCTACAAAGTTATATCCAAGATCCTCGCTAATCGCCTCAAGATTCACCTTCCGGCAGCCATCGAGCCCAATCAAAGTGCCTTTGTTCAAAACCGATTACTCTTGGAGAATGTTCTATTGGCGACGGAAGTGGTCAAATACTACCATAAACCATCCTCCTCTTCACGCGCTAATATGAAATTGGATATCTCAAAAGCTTTTGATACTGTTAACTGGAACTTCTTAGTGTCGGTTCTGCAGGTTATGTCATTCCCGGACCGTTTCATTCATTGGATTATACCTGCCTATCCACAGCTTCATTCTCCATTATGGTAAATGGAGAGCCCGAAGGCTATTTCCCGAGTCGCCGAGGCATTCGCCAGGGAAGTGCTCTTTCTCCATATTTATATGTTATTGCTAATAGTGTTCTCTCTACAATGCTTAACTTTGCGACGCTCTCAGGTTCTGTTGGCTATCATCCTCACTATCATTCTATTGGTCTAACCCATCTTAGTTTTGCAGATGACATTCTTGTCTTCTACGATGGCACTTTACACTCGCTGAAGGGCATTCTAAGAGTCATGGACCGTTTTGGTTCAGCCTCCGGTTTGCGTGTAAATTTTGCTAAGTCCTCTCTTTTTTGGCCAGGCTCGCCTGCTCCACTACTGCGCCAATACCTAGACTCCATTCAGCTCCCCATTGGCTCTCTACTAGTTCGTTATTTGGGACTCCCTCTGACTACTAAATCCCTAATTGCAAACGATTATGCTCCGCTTATTAATTGTGTGCAATCTCGGATCACCTCCTGGTCCGCAAAGCTTCTATCTTTTGCGGGCCATTTACAACTTATTACCTCGGTTATTGTATGCACGGTCAATTTCTGGCAATCGGCTTTCAGCTTATCGAAATGCTGTCTACGTCAGATTAATAGTCTATGTTGTAACTTTCTATGGTCTGGTACAGCCACTAACCATCTAATGTCCAAGTTGTGTTGGAATGATGTTTGCAGGCCTAAGGCGGAAGGTGGCCTCTGTATTCGCCGACTAGAGGACACCTCCACGGTCAACGGTCTTTCCCTCATCTGGCGTCTCTTTACTAGCCCTTCTTCACTCTGGCGTGCAGGGACTAGACAATACTTACTCCGTAATACAACCTTCTGGGATGCTCTGATCACACGCCGCAGATCCTGGATGTGGCACAAATTACTCAAGCTTCGCCCTCTTGCCTCTCAATTCCTTAGGTTGAGTGTTTCTAACGGCTCTACCACCTCCTTTTGGTTTGATTATTGGTCTCCACTTGTTCCTTTGTACTCTATTATAGGTGATGTTGGCATTCGAGAAATGGGCGTTCCACGGCATGCCATGGTTCTAGACGCAGTCTCCCAGGATAGTTGGTCCATTTGCTCATCACAAGTACCCTATATTAGGGAGCTTCGTGATCGCATTACCCAACTCCCATGTCCCCAACCGCTGATGCCACCAGATACGCCACTCTGGAGACAACAAAATGAGGTCTACACGAACAGATTCTCGACAAAATCGACATGGAATCAGATACGCCTTAGGGGGGAAAGGGTTTCGTGGGTTTCTTCGATTTGGTTTCCTCAATCTATTCCTCGTTATGCTTTTATTGTCTGGCTTACTGTGATTGACAGGTTATCTACAGGAGCAAGGATGCGATTGTGGGGTCACACTCAGCCTTGCGTTTTATGTGGTGAACCTGAGGAGACTCGTGATCATCTCTTTTTTGCTTGCCCTTTCTCCTACACTGTCTGGGAGCCCTTAGTCCGGCCGTTATTACCTCGTCCCAATCCAGACTGGTCACTCACTCTCACATCTTTACGGCGAAGCTCCCTCACATTGGTTGATCGGGTACTTGTAAAGATGGCTTTCCAAGCTTCTCTTTATCATCTTTGGCGGGAACGCAACAACAGGATTCATGGGAAACCTGCGCACACTCCAGCTCAACTCTGCACGATTATTACTCATCTCATCCGTGATAGATGCCAAAGTCTTCGATATGGTCCAGATTCTAAGCTCTACTCTCTTCTGCAGCGATGGTCGTCAATTCACTGACTTGTTATTACTCCAAGCACTCACTCTCTCTATTCCCCTTGGCCTATGTTGGGTATGCGGTGTGTACTCTTTTTCCTTTCGCTAGTTTTGTCCCATTGGGTTTTCTAGCGAAAGGTTTTAACGAGGCACACTCATACCACTCCACAGCGGGCTCTCTTCTTTTCAGTTATTCTAAAACATTGTTAGTTTGTATCCTCTTGTAAATATTTACAGTTTTGATATATAATTTTAAAATTTCATCAAAATTTTTTTTTTATATAATTTATAATATTTTAAAATAATAAAATTAAATTAAAATATTTAATACTAAAATCATAATATTAAATTTTTAAATTTTAATTGATTTTAAAATGTTATAATATTTTAAAATAGTAAATTAAATTAAAATTTTGATAATATTAAAAACAAAATATTTAAAGGGCTCACAACTGTGAGTTCTGCCACCTGGGTTCGAATCCCGGCTACCGTCAATTAACATGAGGTGAATTTCGGCGGCCCTCCTGGATATCATTGGCGACTGCGGACGCTTTGGGCCTACTCGGAGTCCTTCGGGGTTTCAGATACCAGGGTCATCAAAAAAAATATTTGATATTTATATTGATTTTACAATATTTTAACTAAAACAATAAATTAAATATTTTACAATATTATAATATTTTAAATAATAAATTAAAATAGATTATATTTAAAGTTAAAAACATAATATTTAATTAATTAATTTAATTGGTTTTATAATATTTTGTTGTTTTAGTTTAAAAGTAATATTAAAAATATTTTAACGTAAAATTTAATATTAAAATTATTTTAACTTAAGATTTATTGGGTTAAACCAAAACGTGATTTGTTATCGCTTTTCATAATTTAAATAACAAATTAGTGTTCAAAATCACTTTTCCGGGGGGGGGGGGGGTTATTTGTAAAAAATAATTTGTTGGNAGAATGAATTGTTGAGGGGGTTGTGTAAGGAAAAATCTAAGTTCAGATGGAAAAAGATTGAATGGACAAAGTTGAGGGGGTGGATAAGGAGCAATCTAAGTTCATGTGGGAAATAAAGGAGCTCCAAAATTCAGGAGAAAAAGATTGGATGGACAAAGTTGAGGAGGGAGGGGGGGGGGAGGGCTAGTGAAATCAACCTAACTCAATGTGGTTTTGATGTCTTTCTTTAACTCTACAAAGGACGATTTTCATAGCAAATATATTTTCTTGAATTCAGAGTAAAATGTCCTTAAGTAATAATTTTTTTGTTTCAAGGCCTTGGATGTATGAGGAAATCAATCAATCAACTAATGAAGCTTCAGAAGAATTTGTCAAGGTTTAGAAAATTTCATGAGCCTTGCGAAGAATCAACCATTATTTATATATGGAGAATGATAATTTTTTATTCTATGTTTGAAATGCGAGAATGGAAGGTTAGTGAAAAAATCGTGTGGAGACATTTATTTAACAGAGGTTTTACTCATAATTATTGGGTTTGGATTTCTCATAAAGAAGAATATGATTCTCAACAATGATTGTCAAAATGAAGATATTTTAGAGTATAAGTCTCAAACAGAGCATGTGAATCCTTATGTGGAAATGGTTTCACACGCATTTGCATTAATTCGACATTCGAGTTTGGTCATAACATGGAAGAAGAGCTTAACCTTAAAACAAATTTTTTTATGATATTTTGGATGCTGCAAAATTTCCTATATATGATGGTTGCATAGAAAGTCTTTCACAAATTTCGTTAGCAGCTCAGTTGATGAAACTACATACTGATTATAATCTATCTCAAAATTTGTATGGACTCAGTTTCGTTATTGTTGATTAAATATTTGTCATCATGTACCAATTCCTTGAACAAGATTACGTGGTCTCTAGGGTTACTTTATTACAAGAACAAGATTGATGTATGTCAAGATTATTGGCTAATAAGAATTGCCTATTTTGCAAAAGGACAAATGTCATCCTACTAAAAACTTAGGAAGTATAAAAGTTTCATATTACCAAATGTTCTATTTGTCGACATCTGATAGATTGAAGAGGTTATATCAACCATATAATACTGCAACACATATAAGATGACATGTTGAACACTCCGCTAATGACAGAGAAATGTCTCATCCATCAGATGGAGAAACATGAAAACATATTCACAAGGTATTCTCTATAAATCAAGAAATATTTATCTTGGATTATGTCAATGCATAATTATTCATTATGACCCGTAATTGTGTCACTATATAATTTTCCACATCAATTATGTATAAAACAAGAATTATTGTTTCTAGCAATTCGAATACCTAGTCTAGATCATCCTCATAAAATTTTGGATACATTTTTCAACCACTCAAAGAAGTTAAAAGATGTATGGTTAAATGGTAGATAGTTCTCTCCAATATACCTGGTCATTTGGATTTCGGTTCGATTTCAGATCAATTTAATCAGTTTTTGGTTTTTTCGGAAAGGGACATATAACGACCATTCAGATATTTAGTCTAAATTCTATCAGTCTGGCTCGGGTTTTAGGAAATTTTACATAATCATTTTTGTATCCAAAAAAACCAAAAAGTCTGAAAAATCCGTAAAAATCTAAAACAATTCCGTAAAAATCCAAAAAATTCCAAAAATCTATAAATGTAACATGAAAGATAAAGAGACCGGCTTCTCTTAGATTACGGATTTAGGGTTACTGTATGATTTCGATTTAATTAAGTTATCCTAAATTAATTTGGTTCGGTTCATTTTAAACAAAAAACCAAAATTTTTTAAAATCAAAACCCATTCGAGGTTTCTCCTAGAACCAGTTCGGTTTTGGATCCGATTTTTTGGTTCCATTTTGGTTTGGATTTTCAGTTTCAGTTTATTATGCACTAGCCTACTCTCCAAAGTAATCTTCCAAATTCTAGTATTAATTAGTTAATTTAAGTTTAAAGGACAATCTTATAAACATATTTAGGATTTCATTTTCTGTTTGGATTAGTTCAGGACTTAGACTAGATATTCTATTGGGATTTTCGTATCCCCCATGATGCATTAATGGAAACAAAACCAACACATCTTTTATACGTGATCATTTCAAGAATTCTAATGTTTAGGGTTCATTGGGTTCTTTGTATCGTAATATTTGTAATGCTTTTAAGCACTTGATATTATTTTTGGTTAACATTAGTATTTATAAGTAGAAAAATTTTAATGTTGAGAGGAGTAAGATGCTACTTATGGTTACTAAATTTTAATATCTTCTCTCTCTTTTTTTTTTTCCGAGATGCTTCCACCTACAACTGGTGGACGTTCGTAAGGAACAAGATCAACCTTTCGTTCTCTTAGTTCACCAGGTTCATATGCACCCATTTCTTCTAGCTACCATGGGCACATTTTTTCTCACTAACACATACCTATTTTTCGTACCTCACTTGGACATTGTTTCTCATGGCTCTGATGAATCTGAATTTTCATGGATTTTACATATCAATTAGCATCGATTCTGAGGTGTAAAAGCGTGCATACATCACATTTATGGTTGATTTCACTAAGTTTAGGATTTTTAGGACTTTTGCATTAGAATTTGCATATGCGCGCATTTTGGAGGTTTTTCAAGACTTTCAGGAGTTTTTGGGAAGGATTTGAGAAATTTCAGAAAAGCAGCACTTAAACGTTGGATGGAGCAGCACTCAGCACTCAACATGGAATGGACTGAACTTACCTCAAAGCACTTGCATGATTGATCCCAAAATTATGCAGAATCGATCTCAGGCACTTTGGCGACGAAACAGGATCGATCCCATTCAGCACCTTCGGGATCGATCCCAACACTATGCAGATCAATCCTAACACTATGCAGATCGATCCCGCAGCCACTCCAGATCGATCCCGCAAGCAATTCAGATCGATCCCCCTCACTCTTTTAATGTTTCTGATGAAGTCTCCAACAAAGCCAAGGAAGTGCAATAAGATGAAGTTGGACTAAGAAAAGAACATACGAGATCGGTCTCACTTGTGTTGGGATTGATCTCAGGCACTCAATGCCGGGATCGATCCCAACCTCAGACGTACTTTGGACGCACTCAACAATGGATCGATCCCAAGCAAGCATCTTTAGTCCGAATCGATTGTGCACTCACTTACTCGAAGGAAAACACGCTCCGACCCGACCAACTCGAATCCGGATACCACCTAAAGCAAGGCCCAAGATCTAAGACAATGATTAGCATTTTGTCTTTAGTGCAAATTAGGGCTTTTCTCTGAACACTATAAAAGGCTAAAAGCCCTAATTCACCTCCATTTGCAGAAGCTTTAGTTTTTCTTTCCTTTTTAGGTTTTTGTCTTAGGTTTTCATTTCTTAGTTTTGTTCTTCATGTTCTTGGTGTAAAAACCATTTTTCTTGCAAGTCTTTAGTTAATATACTGTTTTTCCTTTGATTTCTTGCTTAGCTTTAGGTTGTTCTATAGTTTGTGCATCTAGATTTTCGTTTTAAGTTTTTAATCTCTTGCTTAGCTACTGATTCATTGCTGTTCTTCATTTCTGGGTTTGTGTTCTTACTATTTTACCTAGATCTGCATGTCTAGGTTAAAGCTTATGTTTGCTATTTCAACTGCTTCTACTCCCATGAGTAGTGAGTAGTCATCCAAGTTCCCGAGGATGGGGGTAGATAAGGGTTGATGTTCTGGGTTTGTTTAGGGACCTAAGTTGTTTGTTTGTTAGATCCCTTCTGGACATCCTCAGCTTAATGCTGATTGTACTCCTACCCAAGAGGGACATAGACCCGCCGCTAGGCCCTACAACACCGAGAGGTGAGTTATTGGAGGTGACCGGACCGAGGGGGTACCAGAGATTCGTTTGCCCTTATCTGTGAATAGATGTGGGAAACGAGTTAGCTAGAGTAGTAGAAGTTAATGCCTGCTAGGTAGTCGCCGTCTATGACGACAGTTGAGTCTGTGATTGCTTTGCTTGAGATTGGTAGCCAAAACATTGGAATTGATTGTTAGTAGAGCTACTGTCCAATACATCCACATTGCTTGACTTTAAAGCATTCAACACATCCACATTGCTTAATACGCTCCCATTATGGATTGACAAAGCCCATCATCATCATCTATACTACAACGATGGGTTGATTGATAACCCAGGGACCCAAAATCCCTACTATCAATTTGACGCCGTTGCTATTTGGGAATTGTTACTACATTCTAGATTTTGGATCTTTTCAGATCAAGCATTTATTTTACGTTTT
>OVBE01000506.1:0-43474 GCA_900406425.1 Iberis pinnata | reverse complement strand
CATATGTACAACTCTTGAGCTTTTACAGAGAGAAGGATCTAACCCTGTATTTGGAGAAGATTTCTGAACTCTGATTTTATATACCAATACATATTTTCATCGATTTATTGGTGTGTTCTTCTTTGATATTTAATTGTGTATGCTTTGCAATGTCTGAGTAGTTCACTAGTTAGATTTTAGGGTTTCCTAGGGAAACCAGGTTTGAATGTTAGGGTTTATCATAAAGGATTGAATTTGTTAGGTTCTTAGTATAAATTTGTGCTTAATTCCTGAATTAGCTTGATCATCTAGTTCATGATAATAGGTTAATAAATACAAAGAGATTTGGTTTAAAAACACGAACTAATCTAGACGAATAAGTGTTTTTACTTGCGAGAGTATTGTACTAAATGCTTATGAACAATATAATCTGAATATTACTGCATGATCGAAGTAGTTAGATACGACGTGATTTTGTTTATGATAATTCGAACATAGGGTTTAATACTCTGAGAGAAGATTATTCTATTTGTGTCTTTCATGTTGAGGACTATTTCAAAAGAAAATCATGCATGTTAACTCTGGCTTTTAAACCTGTGTACATATGGATTTCCCTAATGTCAGACGTCTTTAGATTATCTTTTACAACCATTTATTTAATTATTGTTTTTATTCAGATACAATCATCTTATTATTATGTCTTAGATTGATTTGAGATTAAACTGAAAATTGTGCTGTATGGTTTCTGTGGATTCGACCCTTTATTGTGTTATAGTGATTTGTTCTATGCGGTATAGTTTTAGGATTAAATTTTATGTCTATCAAAAACTAAATCTAACACCCATGAGTTAGAAGCAGTAAGGCTTACTTCATGATTTCGATGACAAGGACATGGTGGCCGAGTGAGATTTCAAAATATTGGGAATCCTTCAGCACACGAAGCTGTGGAACTAAATGGCCAGATAGGTCTCAATTCCACCAGTCACTGTAGTAGAGGAATGAAATAGGAATTACAAGGAAATCTTTGATTTAAAAAAAATTGATTATGAGAGAGCTTTGACTATCTTACGCTTGCTATTTTCTTATCTGCAAGTGATAAGGAACCATGTGCAAGGATTCACAAGGGTTGGATCCCAAGTGTGCAAGACATTGATTTCATGAACTAATTTGACCCTCAAAGTATGCAATGCATCACCTGTATGAAGCACCACAACTCTACAATATTAGCATCAAGATGTTTGACTAACGATTGACCAAATTTCTTATTTCGAGTAGACTAATCATCATACAAGTCTCTCCTAGATTAGATACAAATATGTTTACCAAATTAATATAAAATGATAACAGATGAAAGGGAGAATGTTAGGGTTCAACCAAAACAAATCCATAACAACTACTTGTTCGGAAACTTATGGTCGAGGACGGCAAAGACGACAAGTAAGATGGATACATGGAAGACGGTAGAGACGTCGATGATGGCGGACATAGCGATGATGGTAAATACGTCGAGGATTGGGTTTCCCATTCCCGAGAGGACTACATCGAGATTAGAAGATTCACATGGACGATTAGTATGATTTGGAGAAAGGAAAAACATATTGAAATCAAGTGAAGATCCATTAAGGATGTGGCACAATCGAGTTTTTGTTGAAGACTAAATTTAGTCTTCAGTATTAACCTCCTTGTATATCTCGCCATAGAATAATCTAGATGAAGAAATGAATGAACAAAAGAGATGCTTGAAAATAATTTTTCTCTAAAAGTTTAGAAGGTTTATTTCATTTAATTGTTATTGGTTGTTCGGTTATTAATATTTATTTAAAAGGTTTTTTTCCTTAAAGAAGAAGAAGAAGATGACGTGTTTTTCCTTAATTGGTGGTTTTAAAATTATGATTCTGTAATGTAATAGAGTAAAAAATATTAAAGAGTTTCTTGAATGCTATTATATTTTGGTTTTTTACCAATTAAAAGTGATCTATAACGGCTTCTAACAGAGCACTTCCTTAGCTACTATATTATTGTTATACAAATAAATAAATAAAGGAAATAATTTATCCCAAATACCGATTACAACATGTGATTATACAGTATTAATTGTTCACAGAAGTCTTTCTACCAACTTTTTGATATTTTTTAGTTGGTGTTTTCGTGATACTCTTTCTATTTTTCCAATTCTCGAAAACACAATGGTGGCCTTATATTGTTGTTAATCTATAAATTAATATGATAAAAAGTTATAGTATGAGTGATTGAACATCATTAATTACTTTTTTGTTATTTAAAAATCGTAAAACTTAGTATTTACGGATTTTTCTTTTCTCCTTTATGGTTACTTCCTCTTTTTTTTCTTAGATAAGACTTTACTTGTTGTATATGTAGATTTTTGGTTTTCTTTACTACATGTTAACCTATTAAATCCACTTTGTACTTTTTCATATATTCCCTTTTAACGATTTTTTTTCTTTTTTTTTTCTTTAGTGAGATTGTAACTTGTGTTATAAAACATAATCTGGACTATTGACTATGAGCGAAAAGAGTAAGATTCTATATTTATGATACTATTTTGTTCGGTTGTAAAAATTCATAGGGATATTCTACAAACTATTTTGAAGGTACAACAAGCGTCCAACTCACCATATTAGATATTCTTGCATCAAAATTTGAAAATCTTAAGATAAATGAAGATGAGAATATTGAATAATTTAATGGCTGAACATGTGTTTTGGAACATCAAGCACGTATTCTTGGCAAGAGATACAAAGATAACAAAAAGTTGGTTAAAAAGCTGTTGAGGGGAATATCTCAAAAATTTCACGTGATAAAGACTGTAATGGATGTTTCTCTTAATAATGATAACATGTTGTTTGCTGAGGCGGTTGAAAGGTTACAGATCTATGAGATGGGATTACCACATGTTCACTCAGAAAACTCACCAGGGATCAATGTTTTCTCAACTAGTAGTGAAGAATCCATAAGATCTCATAATTTATAAGACATAACAACTCTTGTAGAATAGAAGGTTGAACAAGTGTTGAAGAGAATTGACGAGCAAAAGAGAAGTAAAGTTCAATGACATCATGTAAGGATTTTGGACATGTTAAATCAGACTGTCAAACAACCAGAAAAAGTAAAATCAAAGGTGTGAGAGTTGAGGTAAAAGGAAAGAATGAGAAGATGTTCAATAACAAGGATACACATGAAGAAGATTCCAGGATTAAGACACTACTTAGCTCAACCAATGTTGATATACCACATCCACATTGTGAATACGTAGCTGGTGGAATGTCTGACATAGGAGTTAGTAGCTTGGAAAGTGAAGGGTGAAGTTCTGATGATGTGGTGCGAAGTTTGTACGATCAATATGTGCAAGTTAACAAGGAAAACATGGTTTTTAAAGCTAAAATTGCAAAGCTTGAAGAAGATCTTGATTCTATGAGAGAACACTCTCCCAAAAAAGTAGATATTGTGTTGAATGTTAGACCAAGAGTTGATAAAGCATCAACAAAAATTGTGGGCTTGTATGTTAAGAAACTAGGTGATATGGGTGTTGAATCACGTCCTCAAGCATAAACATGGGCCAAATTTTTTGATGAGAAATATACAAAAGAGGATGAATGGTTTAGAGCTAATGTCTAATACAACAAGATCAATATCAAATCAACATCAAGGCTTTGAGTGATATTATTGTGGTAAACTATGTCATATCAAAGCACAGTGCTAAAAGTTCCTACAAAAAATGAATCAATCATGGAGTAAAAGAGGGTGTGTTCCTGATTTTATAAATCCTAGGAGAATCTGTGGTACTTCCAGATCTAAATCTACCAATGAATGCAAGATTGAAAACTCGAGGAATGTGACAGTCAGTCATGAGATCAGCACAACAAATGTTCCTATTAAATATGTGTATGGACGACATCAAGATTTGAATCAATGGAGGAATCGATGGTGGCCATTGCAACAGAACAATCAATAGAGTGGAAGTCATTATTGATTGTCTTGTTTTCGTGACATCTAAGTTATATTTTTAGCTTAGTTGTGCACTCAAGTAGCGGAGAAAGAGATGTGATTGGTGAATGACTATTGTAGTCTTAAATTATGGGGGAGTTTTCTGTTGACGTGAAGGAACTATAAGCTAATTTCTTGAGTTTTCAAACTAAACTAAAAGGGGGAGAATGAAGATGATGATGACATGTTCAAATGGTTGACTAGCTGGAATAAACAGAGAATGATACGGACTATAGTAGCGCTAAAAAAAAGAAAGAGATTTGGCTTGGGGAATAAGTTTAAGACTATGGAAACTTGTCTAAATTATTCCCCAACAATAAAAAGGAAAAAAGGTTTGGCTTGGGGAATAAATTTATAAATTTGGAGAATTGCCTAAATTATTTCTCAAAACGAAAAAGGAAATTCCAAGAAAAGGAGAGTTCTTTTATTGAAGATCCTAAGGTTTAGGATCTTAGGAAAGCTTGAAAACTCTATAAAAGACTAAGGATCATGAATGAGAGGTAACACTCTTAACTTATTTTGTTGGAGAGATTTCCGATAGTTTTCCAAGAGCGGATGTTCTTCATATCGTCTGATCGGGTGATTGATTCAGACGAACAAGATATTTTCTATGGGTGATTGAGTCATAGATTCCTATCAACGTATAGGTTTTGGGATACAAAATCCTGTGGGATCAATTCAGGGTAGAATTGTGACAGTCCTATATGAGTGTTTGTCGTTGTAAAAATAATTTGTAAAGATTTTGACTGAATAAAGGTTTGTACTTGGTGTTTCCAAGTTGATAAATTGTGATTGTGTTATTATGTTCTCTGCACTTTCAATTGGTATCAGAGCCTAAGCTGTCAAAAGAAGAAAATCTACTTCAGGGACGGTCCTTAGAAGAACATGATGTCACAATCGTTATTGTTTGCACCAAGGTATTCATCAGTGCTACAGCCGGAAAACTATGGAGAATGAAGAGTCAAGATGATGCATACAATTAAGGAGATGCATGAAGATGCATGGAAAACAGTTGAATGTGTGTGGTAGCCGCCGAAACAAGGTGGTACAAATGTTGTTACAAGTTATGGTGCAAGAGTTGTTCAAGAAATCAAACCAAAAGAACAGTTGTCAAGACGTGAGAAACAGATGTCTCGAAAGAATTCTCAAGCATTGTCATCAATATTTTGTGGAGTCTCAAAGCGTCAGTTTGATTTAATTCAAGGATGTAGTTCAGCAAAAGAAGCTTGGGATATTCTGAAAACTGTTTTGAAGGTACAACAAGGTTAGATACTTTTGCATTATAATTTGAAAAACTTATGATGGATTCAGATCAATAGAGGAGTTTTGGGATACAAAGTCTTGTGAGATCAATTCAGGGTGATTGAGTCCTATTTGAGTGTTTTTTGTAAAAATAACTTGTAAAGACTTTGATTGAATAAAGATTTGGACTTGGTGATTTTAAGTTGATAAATTCTTATTGTGTTATTATATTCTCTGAACTTTCACTCCGAAGGGTTTTCATCAGTGTTCAACAACACTTAACATATTGGTAGCTATCTTTACATTGTCCATGGGAGAATCACGAGATCGTCGCTTTTCATGCCTTTCCCTTATCTCTTGCCTCTCATATCTCTTTTCCTTCCTTCTCTTCACATATTTCCTTTCCTCATACATATCCTTCTTTTGGTCCCTCTCATCAACATCATGTTGTCCATCTTCACCAACTTTGACCCATGTTGTATCTAATGGCAAATGTGCTTCCATTGTGTCTTATATCTGAAAGGATGTGAGGGTGATGGGATATTCCCAAGAAAGTGATGGTTTTTGTAGAATTGAAGAAAGAGATGTAAGAAGAACGAAGATAAACTACCAAGAAAGCATAAAGCCACCCAAAAACATTATCAAAGTTAAAATTAAGGCTACTTAAGCAGGAAAAGAACATATTTGTATAGCCTAAACCCACACTGCATCAACTTTTCTTGCACCCAACCCCTCTAAAATCTTGCTTGTCAAGGCGATTGGCTTGTGATCTTGTAGAGGACTTTGGTACCAAGCCAAGAGTCTCCCTCATGGCTTGTTCCTCCATGCTCCTTAATTCGTTGAATCTCCTCTTCCATTGCATCCGTGTTGGAACCTCCTTGTTTTTTTTTATCTCTAGTATACCTAAATTAACATCTCTAAGTACAGTTCAAGTTTTTGATTATTTAGTATGTTTGTTATATTCTATTAAATTGGAAGATACAACTTACTCCATTATGTCTTAAATGTAAACAACTATTTATTTAAATGATCTTTTTCGTTTGTCTCCTTCATTTGCTGGTAAAATTTTCTCTTCCATTCTTATATATATGGTACATGAGGTTGAGTGTAGTTGCAACTTCCCTGGCCCCCCCCCCCAAAAAAAAAAAAATCCATATTTAAAAATATTTTGGAAGAATTTTGTAAAAGTGTATTGTAGATGTAATTTTGTGGAATTGTTGTACCTTGATTCATTTTTAGATTTATATTGGTCACCACAATAGTAACACGTTCTAGTTTTTGGACACACAATTTTTGCATAAAATCTGCAGCGATGACTCTTCATAAAGCTAATTTTACTATCTTATTCCTGTTTGTACATAATCTTTGTTTAAGTTATGAAAGCTATGAAGCTTATTTGAAGATGATGTTAGTAATATGTACCTTTGCATTAGAAGAAGGACTACTTTTGGTTTAAGTTGAATTAGGATTCCTTAGGTATGAGCCTTGAACAAATCTTATTTATCCAATGATATATGTGGGACCACAGTAACAATTTTTATATAGTTTTTTATTGCTAATGATATTATTGCGTTAAATAATACCTAAAAGTTCTTCGTTTGTGTTAGTTTTGCCTTCGATGTATTTGAAGCATCGTAGCATGAATTTCTCGCGTGGTATCTTATCTTTGAGCAATTCCACCATTGTCACTTTGTTGGTAAAACTGATGGAAAATGGATGAGGTGTTTTCTTTTATATATCTTTTTGCATGTTTATCATAAATCCCACTTATTATGTAGATTGAGTCATCTCTAATAATTTATTTATATTTTTTGGTATGCGATGTGTGAATGAAACAGTTGACTACGGAATCCTGCAAAAAAAGAGTAATTGAAGAATTTATTAAATGTAGGTAGACATGCTTCTTGTAGTCTTCCTACTATGGGTGGTCATTGTAGACCTCTTTGTAGATGATATTATTGACTCCATTCTCGTAACTATCTTGCTCTTTCAAGATGCACAAGCCTTAAGGAGATGTAACTCTAGAGAGAGCTACGTAGAGTTGGTCATGCGTGAATACTGGTCTTGGTAGATAAAGTACAACCGCTTTTAATCTTTTTCCTTGACTTTTGTTTATAGTCATGGCATAGCAAACTCTTATAAGAAATTATTGTCTCCATAGAGTGAATGGGTGCTCAGATTTTACCAGAGATAGAATAATACTTGGTAGTAATACTTTTTGACCAACATGTGTCATGGTGATGATTTCTCCATGTATAACGCGTTTACCTAGCTGGGTTACAATTAGTCTTGTACCGTTGCATAGTCCTTCTTTCCGATTAAAGTTTTGCAGTAGCATAACTGGAGCACATATCTTTAGTTATAGCTTATGTTTTGGCAATCCTGTAAACTTCAGTGAGTTAAGTATTCTGGTGGATAAAGTTTTTCACAATCGTCACCAACTGTGTCAGTTCTACTAATGCTGCACGCGATTAAATATCCTTCCAAATCTCCTTTTAATTGCGATAGAATGTATGTGCTGATTTCATCAACAATTTCATATCTTGAGTAAGGATAGCTCTCTCGGTGTACCATTGAAAGCTTGGTTGGTTTTAATTTGGTAATGCATAAACTTCTTTTGTGATTTGTTGTAGGGTTTATTAGTACGCTATTTAAAAAATATTTTATCAACAGTGACGATTTTCCCATCATCCTTGTTACCTCCATCTTTAGTTTCGCATTGCTCTGCATTTCCGTCACTTACAAATAGTAACCATTCTGCAAATTCGGCTTCTGATGGTTGTACGAGCATTTTTTTATCAAGAACTAAGATTTTTCAAGCATTTCATAGATATGATTGGCTTACGGAAGCTAGTATTGTGTCTGCAAGTGTTCATGTGTTTAACATAATGTATTTTCTGAAATCTCCTCTTAAGACCATCGTCTTACCTCCAAATAGTTTTTCGCTTGGGGATGAGTTTATTGCAGATATCACGTCTTTGAGTGTTCTATCTTATGCCTCCAAAATTTTCCAATGTTCCATTGGTGCTTCATTCTGAATGATTAGATATGTTTTCAAAAGCAGCTCTGATAGCATGGTCTTGCGTTTAATGTCACATACAATTTCCTCATTCACATTTAGTTGTATCTTGAACCGTTAATCTATTGTTCTACCACCTGGTACAAGCATAGTTGCTATGCCTAAAGAAGAAACTAGTAGGACGATTATCCCAGTAGATTGTAACTTGGTAATTATGGTGTTGTAATTGTCTTCCCAATTCCATATGGCCCATAGAGAAAGAATAGTTTCCCTAGCTTGTGCTTTATCGATTCCAAAACAGTAGCATATGCCTTTCTTTGTTCATCATTTAAATTTTGAACATTTTCTAATGTGCTTCATCCTCTGATATGGTATTGTATTGTATTTTCTACAGTCGCAAACTATTCTTCATCTCTTTCAATATGTTAGCATATGGTTGAGGCAAACCCTTGATCAGTGATAGTCCTTTCATGTTGTTGCAATATTCTCTCCAACTCAATCAAAGTGTATTGTTTCAGTTTTTCATCAATAAAAATTATCTTTGAAAACTCTGGAACACGCCACTTCTTGTGAAGAATTTATTCAGTTAGTGACTTCCACAATACTCCCTTAATAGTTTGGAGCTAGATACTTCACAGTTTATTAACAGTAGAACAAATAGGTGGCGTGGTTGATTAGGAGTGGCCCATTGTTTAGTTTCCTCCATTGTGTTATACTATTCTTTATTATTGGCTAGCAAACCTCTTGCAATACATGCTTCTTGAAAGGTTTGCATTCTCTCACCATTTACTGTCAATAAATCATCATAATTATTTAGTTCTCTTACAACATTGATTAGTATCCTTAGGTAATATAACTCTCTTGAAGTTGGGTGGATGTTTACTATTTTCCCAATTGTGAACCTCTTTAACATTTTGTTCCATGTTTTGTTTTTGTAGTTTCAAACATTGTGCAATGGAAATTCTATATACAATAGTTTCCTTGCTTCTTCACAACATTTATTCATTTCCATCTAGTACTATGTGAACATTGTTTTATCAATACCATATTTGAAGAGCACACGTCCTAGATGATAAGTATCTTTGTAAGTGACTGAATGTTGGCCTGGCAAATGGATTATCAACTTTTGTACTGATGGATTTCTTTTGTGAATATGGAATGAAAATATTTGCCACGTAGCTTCACGTGCTGATATATACTGATAATCAAGATATTCTTGTATCTTGTTCCTTTCCTACTTCAACATTAGCGTATATGTAACTGAGTTGGTACTTGTCTTTCCATTTTCTACCAGTATTGTTGCTTTATCCACTCCATCTGTAATGTACTTGAAAAGATATTTGATTGCATTTGATGTGCTGCACAATTCAACATTTATGTGTGTCTGATATTTCTTCAAGATGTCTACATTGTGAGGAATTACAAATCGGTTGTCTAATCTGGTTCTTTTAGGGAAATATTGTCTTTGTTTTGACGCTGAGGGTACAAAATATATCCTGACTCATTGATTGTTGTGAATTGGTTATTTGGACGTGAGTATCTTTGATGTAAACTTTGTTTACCATGTATGGAGATGAGGGTCGATCTCTACCACAAGGATCATGAACCATGTGTTTTTCTACGAGCTCAAATCCCAATGGGTCTTCACTTTTGTTAGGTAGTTATGTGGATATAATCTTGTTAATCTCCTCGGGTTTTGAGATTCTCGATGCTTTATCCAACCATAAAAGCATATGGGAATGGGGTAGGCCACGATTTTGGAACTCAGTTGTATGCAAAACTGCGTTTCAAATTTGAAATATTAATTTCTTGTACAACATATCTAGAAATAAAATGTGTCATTCATAACTTCAAACATACATGCAATGTAAGGGCTAAAGAATGTGTCTTGTTCTAAGTCTTTAACAAATTCTTTCAATTTCATTTGTAAGATAAAATTTTCAATATCTGGTCAACATTGCTTGAGGATCTCCTATATGTAGCAAGGTGGTTCTTTATTTCTTTTCAGTTTGAGTTTGTTGTCACTGTGATAAATAAAGTAGGATTTCCATATGTTCGACATATTGCCATCGCATCAGGATATTTCTCAATTATGTACCTTGGTCCCCTATAAAACTTAACAAGAATATAATCCTTATTCCCTGCTTTTTCCTTGTGTATCATCTTTCCCAACTGCATCGACGATATTATTGTATAAATCAGCTCGTAAATGGTCTTGATTATTCATCGCCTACTGAAGTCTCTCTTGCTCTATTTTTGTGTATATGTCAACAACATATTGGTGTAATAAACATCCTACCTTTATAATTGTCATGCCCTCAGCTAATCTTGTTTGGATTTGGTAAGCGTAGTACTTAGGAATACTAATTAATATATGTTATTTTCCTCCTTTCAACTTCAGTCATTGCATGAGGTATTTATGTATGGTATCCATATTCCCTTTAAGAGAATAGTAATGTATATTGTAAGCTCATGAAAAGTGGGTGGTTGTCTTTTATATCTTGCAAGTGGTTGAACGGCAATTGTAAGACGAAATCCATGTTACCAATTGTAGCTGTTAAGTCACCTACGATAAGTCCTGCAATATCTTGCACTTTTGGGAGATCATATTGGTTCTCATTTCCTTTTTTCCCAATTAACCATTTTTTCAAATCTTGAACTTCGTTTCCCTTGTACCGATCCAAGCTTTTCAGAAAAATTAACATAATCAGTTGTGTTCGTCTAGCATTGTAATTAAACCCACAACTATTTCCTCTACTTATTCTCCTCCTGAGTTTATGCGAGCCATAGTTTTGACACGACTGGATGCTTCATTCTCAATGTTGATTGTATACATTTTTAAGAACTTTGGTGGTTGCTTGGACATGGGAAGTGATGATCCAATACGATGGTAATTATGTCCATGAATACTAAAACCTAATGGTTTGGTTCCTGATGTCACACTATGATCTATTTTTAGCTTCTATTGAGGTGAATGCTAGTATAGAGTTGTAGATTCATATTAATATGTGAAAATACGAAGAATTTTCTAGGATTTGTTGCAGATACTTGGGGGTTATCGCAGCGGTGGTAGTTTAACATATCCTTCTTGGCAACATTTCGTGAATGTTGGATCTCCATTCCTGTCGGTGCCACTCTTTTCAGAATACCATACTAGTGCACAAAAATTCTTGCATTCAACAAGTAATTTTCTTTGGCCATGTATCTATATGGAGCCATTAATTTTGATTATGACTTGTTTTGAATTTGAGATAAGTTTATTTTAATATATATATATATATATATATATAAGTATATGTGTGTTGCATTTATTTGTGCTAGTTTAGGAATACTTGTAAGCTTCTTTCGTTCTTGCCTTGACATGTTGTGGGCAGAAGTAGACGTTTCACCTAGGTATTCCATTCAAATGTCAATTTTGTGTTTTGGCCATAAAATAATCATATTAAGGAATTCAAAAATATATTTAGTATTGGAGTATAATTGGCTACCTGTTTTTAATTTTGATTTTTTGTAGGCAAATTTGAAACATGTTAATTTAAGTATCATAGTTAAGATTGTAAAATTTAGGAAGGAATTGTGAATGAGAAGAAAAAAATTGCGTTAGGTTGAACATAATTTAGGGTTCGTAGCTATTTTCTGACGTACCCTCTGTAGGTACGTTGGTAGTTAGTATATTGAAAATACTCTTTTAGGGACAATAAATATATTAGGATTAAGGGTAAATTGAGTTGACGTATGTGAACTCATTAACCTGTATTTTTTATAATATAAGTGTTGTTTTAAAGTATTAGGTGTCCATTTTTCCATCTTCAAGCCAAAACGATTACTAATTTCCATTTGGTTTGTATTGATTTATTAAGTATTGTTAATATTTTATATTCTGTAAGGCAATAAAAGTGTCAATAAATAATGTTGTGATTTATCTTTTTGCCTCTTTGATAATCTCGTGGATAAGATGATAGCATATTTCACTATTTGTACATTTTTGTGTCTCACTGTAACCATTTGTGAAGATAGTAAAGATGAGAATATGAAAAAATTAGTGTAGACATCTTCTTTTCAGATAATTTATATATGCACTATATTCAAAGCATAAATCACATCTGTAATTTTAGTATGTTTGGTTAGATACTGCTTACACTTAATTCATAAGAGTTCGATACATTGTTAACTATTTTTGTGTTAAATTTGAGCTAAAATACTTACAATCGAAGCAAAAGTAGAACTCATAAATGGTTTTTGGCTTCCATGTGCTTCTATCTCAAGAAGTTGATTCCTTGCTTGCCTTAGAACTCTCAAAGGTGATCGAGCTTGTGACTTTTATTATTATTATTATTATTTTTCTTCTTTTGTTGTACCATCTTTCTGATAGCAAATAGCTTTACGCATCGATCAGACTTTTTTTACGATCTACATGTATAATTAATTGTCAGATGAAGATATATTATGTTATATAGAATTTTTACGAGTTAATTTAGATAGAGGGGGCAGTGGGAATGAGACATTGCATGTAGTACATCAGTTATAGTGGAATTTATTTTGAAACAAAACCTAATTGTTTGTGAACTTATATTGGTAGTAGTTTATGGTTGATGACGTATGTAGTTCACCTAATAGATCAGAAAAGGGAATAAATAATATTAAATTTTATGATGACGACAATATGCATATAGTATATAACTTTTTAATTTGCATTTAAAGTCGTACTTGTTGTAATGATTCTAAAATTAAATATAAACAACTTTCCGTAAAGTAAAAAGACTAAGTATTGCACTTAACGAAACATTGATACTGTAAGCTTTACACATAATTTATCACAATATTTTTTCAAAGTTATTGAGTGTATTTTATATGGAATCCCGTATTAGCGACACGTAAAGAAAATACTAAAATTGTGTAGAATTTATCAAATTCGCAAACTCTTCTGATAAACAAATGTTGTACCTAATATGTCAAAATCATTGTCTTAGAAATATGTATAAAATATTTAGTGTATTTTTATAAAAAACCTTAATTGAAAAATAAAATTGAACAAAAAATATTATAAGGGTAACAATATTATATGCTCAACAAGAAGAAATTTTAAATTATATGAAACCATATGAAAAGCTCGTAATAAAGTATTTCACACCAAAAGATTAAAAAAATATGAAACGATATAAAAATAAAGAAATGGTTATACTTGGGAGAAATAATTACAGAACAATCTTGAAGTTTTTTTAGAAAACTTGACCGAGTGAAACAGACGGAAAGGAGAAATACATAATTTTTCAAAATAACTAAAAAATAATTGGCTGCATTTTGAAAAATCATTAAAAGAAACTCATATCAAACCACACAAGTTTTTTTTTTTGTACTAAATGGGAAGGAAGAAGGTAAATTTTTAAAAATATATTTTTAATATGTTTGTATATCTTGTTAACCATTTTATTTATTATATTTGAAGCATTTAAAATTAAATATTCATTAGCATAAAAGAATAGTTGAAGTAACCATAAACACGCAAGAGTAAATTTTATCTCTATATAACCATCTTAGCAAAATATATTGTTAGAGACAATCGAAGACACAACTGATATATTTTTATATATACTAGTGGTTGTCTCGCCCTTCAAACGGGTTATATATTTTTGTTACTTTATTCAAAAAAGTCATATATATGTTCGTATATAGCTTTATTAGTTTTTCTAAATGTTTTATTTGTATTTGGAACTTTAGTGATGTTCTTTTGTTATCGCCTTTTGCTTTTCGTTGGTTTTATGGGTTTTTCTTATACATTTTTAGGCCCGGACACTAAATATGTTAATGTGGTCCCTTGAATAAAGTATGCCAGTTATTTTGTCTTTTTATTGTCTTTACACATCCCTTTTCATCATTATTTTTATGAAATTTTATTTTTGTAGCTATTAATAAATAGAGAAGAAGATGTGTTCGTTAATTTACTTTTATTTTTTGTCAATCTGTGAATGATATTTATTTCATATGCCTCTCGTACCTTTAGTTTTTTTTCTTCTTGCAATCAGTTTGTTGAGGGTTCCTCATAATTTTATTGTTACATCATTTGATTAATCATATGCATCTTGAGTTGTCTTTCTCTTTTGTTGAGTTCCCATTTTACAATTTATTTTCTCTAATTTTAAATTATGATTTGGTTTCACTTATATATGTTTTTTCATTCTGTTTTGCTAATTTGCATACTAGATTGCATATTTTGTGTTTTTATTTTATTTTCATATTGAAATAAAAAATGTGGTGCACATTGTTCCCATTTTACAATTTTTGTGTGTTTTTGTTAAATTATTTGATTAGTTATATGCATCTTGAATTGTCTTTTTTTTCGATGTGTTTTCATTTCACAATTTATTCTCTAGTTTTTGTTATAAATAGATATGTTTTTGTCATTTTGTCTTCGTAGTTCGCATATTGGATTGCACATTGTTTTTTGTGTCTTATTATTTTCGTATTGACATAAAAATGTGCTGCATATTTCTTTACTTATTCTATAAATAATTTTTTTATAATATCTTTATTAATAAATTTGAAATAAAATATTTATAACTTTAAGATGGTAATCCATATAAATAATATTCATATAATTAAATTATTTAAGAAATACGTCTCTTAATTAAAATATATTTCTCTCGTCTTCTTCTTTTTTCTATGCAATCATCACTTTTTCTCTCTTGCCTTCTTCCTAAAGGTTACTTCCTCTCTTTTATTCATGCTAAGATATCTATTCCTCATGTCTAATCTAATCAATTATCTTGTCGGTGATTTTGACACTTTTGTTAGATCGACTTTCGTGTATGATTTAGATGATATAAGCTTTCTATAGGATATTTGCATAAATGTTTTTTAGGGCTGTAATTTATAAGATTTCAAGGTAATCCAATATGTTAGTCTAATTCTATGGTTCCTAAATGAAACTTGGGTTTCTTAGTTCTTACTTCATATTGATTTATCTAACATATTTTGAATGTTACATTCAGCTACTACCCTTTCAGCTTGCTTATAATCTGCACAAATATGATTTTTAGTTTATAAACAATTAGGAAGTTTAACTATGTATGACAATGAATAAAGTAAATTAATAATTGCGGGAAAGATCAGTAGGCTTTTCTGGGACATTCCATAGACACTTTGAATTTATAGGTGAATGGGTCCAAACTTAATTTGCGGGATAGATCAATAGTTTTTTTAACATTGCATAGACACTTTGAGTTTATATGTGAATGGATCCACCTTAATTGGTGGAAGTAGTGGACTTTTAGGATTATAAGTTGTAATTAAGAGGTAGAGAATGATGATATGTCAAAATTTTAGAGCATGTGAAGTGAGGGGGATTCTAAGTGAAGAGAGTGTATTCAACTTGATATATATATATATATATTATGTTTTATTTATGTAGAACAATTAAAAGTTAACAAAAATAGACCCTTGACAATCTAACAACTATAATGGAAGAAGAAGAACGAAGTTTCACACATTTGTACAACAATTCGAGAGTACATACTGAAAACCAAAATTTCTCAAAAATCCACTATACTTGATTTTTCCCGCAATGTTTTAATCTCCATGTTTTCTCTTTTTAACTTTTTCAGTAACTTCCATAGTGTTTTGCTTTTACGGAGGTTTAAAATTAAATTTTAGAATTACTAAGTATATGTCTACTTCTCAACTTCCTTTCTCGGTGCAATCAATATATAATATATTTTGGTTTTTCAATCAGATCAATAATTACCACACCACATCACTAAATGACTAACATTTGATTTTTTTTAATAACAACCTCTTGATTAGAGAAATTGCTTAAATACGAAATATTTAACTGTTTGTAAGGTTCAGCATGTCGACCATCTACCTATGCCTAAATATGTAATTTGAGATTCAGCTAATCAATTATTTTTCTGTTAAAAAAACTAAAAAATATATTTGATCATTTATAAATTGATAAACACCTTTAATGATTCATGTCTTAAAACATCAGGAAGCAAATAAAAACATTGAACATCAAAATGAAAACATCAAATAAAAAAAAGAAATGGATCTCATAAATAGCTTAAGCCAATTTATAGACTAAAAACCCAAGATGGATTCAAGATATAAGACAGGGATGCTTATTCTTTGGACCAATGCTTTCTCCTGAGTCTTCTATGAGATTAACATCAGGTGGTTGGGAATTTATGGTTGAATAAACCTAAAAAATATCTTTGACCATTCATAAATTGATAAACACCTTTAATAATTCATGTTTTAAAACACCGAGAAGAAAAATAAAAATATTAAACATCAAATGAAAAAAGAGATGAGTACTAGAAATATTTTAAGCCAATTTATAGACTAAAAAACCACGATGGATTCAAGATGCAAGACAGAGACGCTTATTCTTCGGACCAGTGCTTTCTCCCGAGTCTTATATGAGATTAACATCTAATGGTTGGGAATTCATGTTTGAAACTTTGATACTTATTTATGCATCTTCTATAATTGGTTCTCCAACTATACGAGAAGCCGTAATTTCTTGCCCAAATGTACTGAAGTTGTATTTCTTAATCTTCACTTAAAATTTGTATGTGCGGCCAATCAGATTTTTGATACAAACGGAAAATTTTGTCTCCACACTTCCACGACTGTGCTCCCCTTTAGCATGCAATATTACACAATTGGATGTGATTTAGTAGCAGTAAATTATATGTAGAGAATTTAATATGTACTTTACCTCAATGGAATCTTGTAGGACGTTAGTTGCTTTGCATCCAACATGTTTTGTGCCATCAATATCAAAAATTACGAAACTACCCACATCTCTGCTTTTATCTTTTACGGTAACTTCAAATTGATATATGAGAGGTGAAACTAAAGTTTATTACTATGTTTGACATGTACAATGAAAACTATTTAAAGGCACTTGTGGTTGTTCATGTTTTGGAATAGACATACCTGATAAAGCCAACATTGTTAGTTTCTTGCAATTGTGACAGGTCATTGATATTGCCAAGTTTCCATTTTGTTGTTGCAACCGCTGCATGTGATACCATCGCCGATCTTCTAACACATCCATAATGGTAGTAAAGCAATAGAATCTTGCTTCTTGATTTACCAAATATGAAATAAGGGTGAATGAAAATTGGTAGAGTTTTTAATATACTATTCAAAACATAGCATGCATTTACTAATTATGATTTATAAAGGCATATGAGACAAAACATAAAATATGTACATAGTTAAATGGTTAATATAGGACTAATACATTAGATAAGTACAAATTCATATGAGAAGCCTACCTTGAAACGATATAAACAACATGGTACACAAAATTCATACATCAATTACAAATAACATCAAAAGGATTTTAATAGTAATGTGAGGCCGGATAGATTTTAGTAGACAATAAGAGAGATTCATTCACATTCTTTATTAAATGTAGCAAAGTAGTTAGTTGTATCTAACTTGAGTTGTTTTTCCTGCATAAAATTTGATAGAAAGAGACGATACTTGTGAGTGTTTATTTTGTATGATATGGTAAATATATTTCAAGAATATCGTCTCCAATTTGGTTATAGCAGATGTGTAGGTGGTCACTTTAGGTATTGTGTCCAAACCATCACCCAAACTGTTGTCAACAATACATTTAAAATTATAACTGAAAAACATGCTATAAAAGTAACCTGAGTGTGTCTATCTACCGATGGAGGAAGGGCTGAGTGGATGATGTGAAACTTAAGGTACACCTCTTGTAACTTATGGTTGTAAAAGAAATGAGTGGACAAAATATTTTGTTGATGAGCGTTAGTTGGATTTTGCAATCAAATGATTGTTAAAGTACTCAACTTAATAATGCAAGTAAATTCAAATAGATGCAATTGTCTATGAAATATCTTCATATATAAGAATTACTTGTATAGCCTTTACGTACAATTCAGAGACTATGTTAGTTAATATTCAACAGTAAATATGGATCTTGAATCAGACTATTATATGATTTATAATCATAACCTAATTAAAGGCATAATTGCAATAAAACACAATGGTTATTTTTTTCTTCTTCTCTCCTCGTCTCATGCATGCTATGTTTTTAGCTATTTGCATAATAACGTTATTGACATATATTCGTATCTATTAATATTGGCACCCTTAGATATTAACTATAAACATGGTTCTAAAATGAAAATTAACCAGTTATCACAATATATAAAGAAAAACCGCATCTAGTTTGAAAAGCTTACCTCCAATTGTTTATGGGTTCACATTAGTGATGAGGATGAAAACAGACTGAACCTCTGAATTGTTCCATATGTTTTCAAAAATTTAGAGCAATATTTTTCCAAAGGTATATGCAGACTGTCTCGCTGCAATATAAAAAAAATATTAATAGAAGAAAGTGTTAATATTTATGTTTAATATTGGCCAAAGTATGTTTAAAGACTAAAAAGTTACTCTTTCGTCAAAAGGTGCTAGAATATTCTATCCTCAAATATGTTTCCAGTCACTTATGAAGCAGTGCCTTTATTGAGTGGGGATTGGAGGTTGCCACCACTTACCACACTAAGCTAGCCAACAACATCTAGAATGGTAGGAGATTGTTTTAGTATGGGTTAATAGTGGATAAATGCATCTATAATTATGAGAAATTGACTTACCTAAGAGGTCGATAGTTGTTTTCAAAATAAACCCCTCGTTTCCAATAAGAGAACTCATCAAGTGAAACAACGAGATAACATACAATTTTTGTAAACAGAAATCAATGTCTAATGATTACACTCAAATATTACAGAGAGAATGCTAAACCTTTGTCGAAGCTTTGACCATGGATGTTTGAATCTGAATGGCATCTTGTCAAAATAATTGTAAATAAGATCAACCTACAATGGCTTTGATGAAAAAAGAAGACTATAAGCTTTGTGTCTCGTGATTGTAATCGTTCTTCAAACCATAGGCATAGACACATAAACTCAAACATCGGCTGTCTCACAGACATCATCGAACAATTTGTCAGTTAAGGGCCTTACCGCAGTGACGTCATAGCTCTTTGGTTGTGATGGCTTATCCGTCCGTTCCTGGGCATGTTAATTTCCAGTGGTGTTGGCTTCGTATTTTGGTCGATCTAGGAGACGTTGGCTAATTGAGGATTCGCTGGAAGATGCCCTTCAAATGTTTGGCATCGGTGGGAAATAGCAATGATTTGGAGATTAGTTGAAGGGAGGAGAAGAAGGTTATTTGGAGATTAGGATTTGGCACGGTCGGGGATTTGGGCTTGAAGGAGGAGATTTTTTGTAAAAAGAATAAGTCGATTGATTTGAAGCAAAATTCGATAAAGTGAGTTTTTGGTGATGATGTGGCGTTAAGAAAAGGTACTCTTGGGAGACTGACATGGCTATTTTTAGAGGCCCAATCTTTTACTTTTAGGGAAAATCACTTAAAAACCTCGAGAATACAATTTTGTAGCATTTTTAACATTGATATAAAAGCACTAGCACTTCAAACCTCAAAGTTACAAAAATTATCAGATATAACCCTAAATCAGCTTCCGACTTATACGTCATAATTTTGAGTAACGAAAGGTTTAACTCTTTCTAAAGTTGGTTAAGTTCATTAATGCAAATTGGTTTCGCATTAAATGTTTAATAGTCCATGTAGGCTTCGTTACGAGAAAAAGAAAAAAAAAACAAAAAAGTGATAACTGAAGCTAATACGATAGGAGCAATCTCATGTTTTACCATGAGAGTCCTCTGAGCTCACTTCGTCTTCTTCTTCATTAACACTCATTAGCTTCCTATGCTTGATTCTATAAGTAGCATTCCTTGAGCATCTGGAAAATCGAAAAACGCCGAGAATCCCAAAATCTCTGATGGAATCTAACCTCTCAGATCATTCAAAGCAAGCGACAAACCCTAATTTCATAGAGCTTCACACTGTTTGAGAGATCTTACCATCAAGTCTATAGCCTCAAAGGATCAGAGAAGCAACTTTAAAATTGAAGTTGCAAGAAACACTGAACCACTGGTTGGAATTGTCAGGATCCCAACTAGAGAGAACTCCATTTGGATCGGAGAACCTACTCTTAAGCTCAAGCAGAACATATATATCGTGGAAAGAACTCTCAGAATTTTTTTTGTCCGAGAAAATAAAATCACAAACAAATTAAGAAGCAAGAACAAAAACAAGAATTTTTCTAGGAGATTAATTTTCATTTTTTTCTTCACAAGAGAAAGAGAATATGGTTATGCACTCTTTCACAAACCAAAATCGAAATTTATTTTATATGATATTGTGTTAGATCAAAACCTACCATGAAATTCAAAAACGATCACAAAAAAATTTGTTTTTTTGTTGTTGTTATTTTTAGTCTCTGTGATCTGCTCAAAGTAAAATACTGAGAAAGTTTTCAGAAGAAAAAATCGAGAGTGGTGGCTTCGGGAAAGAGAATGCCGACATGGAAGGGGAGAAAAAATAACAAAAGAATAAAGATATGACTGAGAGTTATCGCGGTGAAGACTTTCACTGGATTGAGAATGTATTAAAACTATGAGAAGGTGAATCTCCCAAAAAGAAAGAAGTTAACAACATAGATAATAGGAGAAGAAAAAGAAAATGAAAATGAAGATGAAGAAAGCATTAAATGTTTTTTTAATTAGTAAATGAGGTACAATGGACTGCGAATTTAAATCACTTTAATTATTCTAACTATTTTTAAACAAAGTTAATTCATAAGCGGGTTCCAAGATTATTAGTGATATTTTGTATTTTTGATGTTGGAAATGCTAGTAATTTAATATAAAGATTAAAAATGTTTGAAAATTATATTTTTAAAAAATTTTATGCGATCTTTCCTTTACTTAGATTTTTCATTTGGTTATGAAATGACTAATGTAAAACTTTGTATATCTCATGCTAATATTAAGTTAAGTTTGACCAAAGAAAAATCAAACCAAACCGGTTTATAAGCTTAGTAATCGTTCGTATCTCCGGCGAAATTAAGAAATTTATAATCGACTCGGTTCGGTTATTCTTTTCCAGACCTATTTGTAACCTCTTCATCAACTTCTAAAAGGTTAGTTCTGAAACCTCTTAAACCCTAGCAAATAGCAATGCCGGCGAGTTTCTTCTTCGATGCGGCTAGCGACGATGAGCTCGAATTATTTGACCGCGAAGAAGAGAGTAGTGAGGAAGATATAGAGGAACACGGAGCAGAAGAGCGTAAAGATCAGGCAGGAACTGGAGAAGACGAAGATGAAGAGGAGGAGGAAGAAGAAGATGAAAAGCCTACAAAGAAACTAAGTTCTGATGCCCAATCTCCTTGGGATTTCGCATCTTATTCAAGCTCCGTTGGGGAAGAACACGCCCGCCGACACACGACGTCTATTGACGATAAGATCTCCCAAGCTATCCAGCATCGGCCAATCCCCATCTCCGTAGCTGAAGAAGAAGAAGAGGATGTCTCCGATGCTGAACCCGACAAACAAGTAATACCTAAAACTTGTTATATTTCAAATTTGAATTAATTTAGGGAATTGAATTTCCGAGAGATTGAAGTTTGAATTTAACTCTGCAGGAGGAATATCTTTCGGAAGACGATGAGACAGCTGACTTGAAAGCAGAAGAAGCTAAAGCCAAGCCGTTTTTCTCTACGGTAGATGGAGTTTCGTTTCATGCCGATTCTTTCATGGAGCTCAATCTCTCTCGTCCATTGCTTCGAGCTTGTGAAACTCTTGGATACAAGAAACCTACCCCAATTCAGGTCCAATTCCTCCCTCCCAGTTTTATATTTAAATTTCTGTTTAGAGTTTTATCTGAATAGCTGGTGTTGCAAATGCAGGCAGCATGTATACCTTTGGCACTTACAGGGCGTGATCTTTGTGCGAGCGCCATCACTGGATCAGGGAAGGTGAGAACTAGTTTGAGGGTTTCTGTTTGATTTTGAAACTTTTTAGGTATAGTGTGAAGTTTTGATTATGATGATTCAATTTCAACTGTTATAATAGACTGCTGCGTTCGCTTTACCTACTCTTGAGAGGTTGTTATTCCGTCCCAAACGAGTCTTTGCTACAAGAGTTCTTATTCTCACTCCGACTAGGGAGTTGGCTGTCCAGTAAGTAACGTGACTGCTCCCTCAAAACAATACTAAATCTTTAAGTCCTTTTGATTCTTGCTACTGAAAAGCTAATTCGTATTTATGGAGTATTTTGCAGGATTCACAGTATGATTCAAAAGCTTGCACAGTATACCGACATCAAGTGTGGATTGATTGTGGGAGGTCTTTCTGTAAGGGTATGGATCTTATCTGTTCCTTACGTTTTCGATTTCCTGAAACCATTCATATGTTTTATGTTTATGATATATAGATCTCAGTTACATTATGTGATGTTTTCGAGCAAACTTATTTCATATCAATCTCTTTAAATGAAAATTTTGGACTTGTAGCAAGCTTGCTAAATCTTTCATGTTTCTTGTGTTAGGAGCAAGAAGTGGTTCTGAGGTCTATGCCAGATATTGTTGTGGCTACTCCTGGACGTATGATAGATCATTTGCGTAATTCTATGTCTGTCGATTTGGATGATCTAGCGGTTTTAATTCTTGATGAGGCAGATCGTCTTCTACAGACTGGGTTTGCCACTGAAATACAAGAGCTGGTATCTTTCCTAATTTCATTTCTTTTTTATGTTTGATATGTTTGGTTCCTTAGGGTTTATGATATTGAACTTCATTGAATCTTTCTGGTCTTTTTGGGCTAGTTTCTGATTGGTAGAAGTGGACATTATAGCTTTTTTGACACAAGAGTTTATGTTAGGGCTGTTTCGTTATTATATTTAATTCCGAGGTCATATGTACTTGCAGGTTCGCTTATGTCCCAAGAGAAGGCAAACAATGCTCTTCTCAGCCACAATGACTGAAGAAGTTAAAGAGCTTGTCAAACTTTCCTTAAACAAACCGTTGCGCCTCTCAGCTGATCCATCAGCTAGAAGGCCTCCAGGCCTAACTGAGGAGTATGTTGGCCACTACTTATTATCTCCAGCCTTCTTAATAGTCCAAATATTCATCCAGGAATAGCTTAGAGGTTGCACATATGTCATATGTGCCTTGCAGCTAAGTTATTATTTCTTGACTGTAGGGTGGTAAGAATACGCCGGACACGAGAGGCAAATCAGGAAGCTGTTCTTCTTTCATTGTGCACAAGAACTTTTAAATCAAAAGTCATAATCTTTAGGTCAGACTTCGCTAGTATTGTGATGCTTTTCTTTATCTAAGGTCCATACATTGCTAGCTAAGTTTTATCTCTTTGCACCTCACTTAGAGATTTCTTATCCCTTCTTGTGCCAGTGGAACAAAACAAGCTGCACATAGACTAAAAATTTTGTTTGGACTGGCTGGCCTCAAAGCTGCCGAGCTTCATGGAAATCTAACTCAAGCGCAACGTCTTGATGTAAGATACGTGGACTCATAAGCTTTTTGTTCATAAATATCTCTATTTCACTATTTGTAAGAATTTAATGGTATTGCTTCGCAGTCTCTGGAACTTTTCAGAAAGCAGGAGGTTGATTTTCTCATTGCTACTGATGTGGCTGCTCGAGTAAGTAAAAGAAGCAAAGAACTTATTTTCAGAATGATCCTCTCTCTAGCTCTGCTAATTCACCTCTTGAACACTCTGGTCTGATCATTCCAGGGACTTGACATTATTGGTGTCCAAACGGTTATAAATTATGCATGTCCTCGGGAAATAGACAGGTAAATCCAAGATATATTATTATGTATGATAAATTGACAAATGAATTGATAAGCTATCAGCTTTCTTCTCTTTAACTGATGCGAAGACAACCTTTTTCCTTTGGTTTTGCAGTTATGTTCACAGAGTTGGTAGAACAGCTAGGGCTGGAAGGGAAGGTTATGCTGTAACATTTGTGACTGACAATGACCGATCTCTTTTGAAAGTCATTGTAAGCGAATCTCCAAACATACTTGGATCTTGCATTTACCCATTTTTACTGCTCTAGTTTGAAAATTTTGATCAAATTTGGTTCTTCTGTTACAAGGCAAAGAAGGTGGGTTCAAAGTTGAAGAGCCGAATCATCCCAGAACACTCCATTGTCAAGTGGTCTCAGATAATCGATGAAATGGAAGATCAATACTCTGCTGTAATTGGAGCAGAGAGGTCTCATTCAAAACTATGTGATCCATGACGAATTCATTTATCTGCATGCTTGAGTTTTTAACGTTGTTTATGTTGATATCAGGGAAGAGCGAGCTCTAAGGAAAGCTGAAATGGAATTTGCAAAGGTAATTCAGCTTTGGTTTTTGACTTTGATCAGTTGTCATTGGTGTAATTTCACATTGGTGACTATTGGTCTTATTTATGTAGGCGGAGAATATGATTGCGCACAAAGACGAGATATACGCACGCCCGAAAAGGACTTGGTTCATGACGGAGAAGGAAAAGAAGCTAGTGGCAAAGGCTGAAAAGGTACAGTTTTATTAGACATTCTTATTTATCTAAATTTCAAAGGTTGCTGTTGTAGAGAGAGGATACACGTTCTGAATCACTCTGGATACGTTGTATGAACAGGATTCTGCAGGGAACCCTTCTGGAAGCGAACTAATTAGTGCTGAAATAGCAGAGGACCTCAAGATGAAGGAGAAGAGAAAACGCGAACGTGAGGTCGGTTTATCAAGAAGCTCTTCACTTATTCAGTTTTGCATAATAATTCTTGTTGAGTGTTAGTTGCTAGACAACTGACAGTTGTCTTGATCATGCAAGTACAGAAGAATCTTCCAAGGAAAAAACGTAGAAAGCTAGAAGCTGCTAGGGAAATGTTAGAGGATAATGAAGGAGAGGAAGACGAAGAAGAAGAAGAAGAAGACAAAAGGCGAGGAGGAACAAAAGTAAGTGTTTCAGGGATGATCACATCATTCTTCGTAGATAGGTAGGTTTAAATGGAACTTGATTTCAGGGGAAAGAGAAGAATAAAAAAGAAGCAGAGAAGAAAGGACTGACGCTAGTGGATCTTGGATACCGGAGAGCAAAGGCGGTAAAAGCGAAACAGAGAGCAATTGATTCAGGTAAGATGGATAGACCAACGGCAAACAAGAATCAAAACCAAAACCGGAGTAAACCAAGAAACCAGCAGCCTCGAACCGAAGAGATGAAAGATTTATTCAAGAGTGATATGAGCGAGAAGAAACAAGGAAGAAACGGAGCCGGAGCCGGAGCTGCAGCAAAACCACGGACCAAGTCGAAGAACTCGTTCAAGAGCAAAGCCCGGTAAGCAAAATCACACCAGTTGGTAGATTAAAAGGTAAAATAATGCGTTGGCTTTGGTTAAAAATGAGTGAGTGTGTTCTTCGTCTTGTGCAGATATAAACGTAGGTGAAAAAGCAACCCACGAGAGAAAGAAATACATTTCTCGTCAGAAGTGTTAAAACAATTTTAATATTATCATTATTTGTAATATTATGTTGAGAACATTTTCGAATTATGGTTTACGTCACGCAAGTGTCCCTGGCTGGTTTGATGTGATGTTTAGCGCTCCTTACTTAAGCTTTTTCAGCTAGTGTTAATTTTATGCTCAAACAATTTGTATTGTGTTTTTCATACTAGTGTCTAATCCTAAATTTTTGTTTTAAGATTATTTTGATCATAAACATTATTAGCAGTGCTAAAATTTATATTGCATTTGACACCGTTTAATATACTATTAAGTGGTAAAAAAAATATCAATCAAATTCCAATTTTACTCGAAGTGTCATTTTATACATAAACTATATATTTATGTGCTAAAAAAGTTTTAACTGAGTGCAAAAAATCAATAAATTATTACTATAATTTTTTTTCTTTTATTTTAAATATTTTTATGAAAATTTTATTTTAAATCTCTTTGTTAATATTTAAAATTGTATAGCTTTATTATATTCCATAATATATAATATATTTGTATGATTATATAAATTAGTTTTTAAACATTATATTTACAGATATTACAAATAATATTTTCGTATGGAAAAGCTAACATAGTTTGCAGTAAAGATATTACCATTAAACTAAAAATGTTCAAAAAATTAATTATAATTAATAAAAAATTTATGAAAAATATATTAAATATAATTTATGTGTTTTATTATTTGATATAAAAACATCACAAATAATCATTAAATATAATAAAAAAACATGATATTGGATATGGAAATGCAAATATACTATTTCACTAGCTATTAAAAAAATTATAAGATTGATGCTCATTTCATACTTTGACCAAATTCATATTGTTATTATTGACTATATATTGTGTCCGTCAATATTTTTCATGTCTTTTTTTTGTAAAGAGAATTATAGTTTATTATTAAAAAAGTTATTAAGATATCTCTATAATCGATTTTAATTCAATTTATTTTCAAGATTTGGTCAATGGGTAATAATATACTACCCCGTTCCTGAAAGGAGGATGTTTTGGAGTTTTTACGTAGATTAAGAAAAGCAATTTTTACTTTACTTTATGCCTTTCTTTTAAAGAGTTTTCACCTAAAACATCATCCTTTTAGAAACAAAACTAAATTGTAAAACATCCTCCTTTCAAAAACGGAGGAAGTATCATATATGGTATCATATAATCTGTGTATTTTTAACAATGATTAAGATATTCAAATATTAACTTGTACAAGACCATTTAAATATGAAGACTATATCTAAATGTATGGTTTAAAAAAAATATTTGGCAATTTATTATCTTTTAAATCTTTCTTAGAAACTCTTTAATAATTTTATCCAAAAAGAAACTATATTATAATTTCAATTATTCTCTAAATTTAGTAGCAAAAGTATAATCACATTTTTCATATTGGTAGATTACCATTAAAACTCATAATCAAATACACATCCAATTAATATAAAAACATTTTCTTATAAATGAAACATAATTTTTACATTACAAAAAACGGTGTATAAAACGGCACATCATATATAGCTGGGGTATGAATTGACATTTTTTTCTAAATACTAATTAACAATATGTTAACGGTCTTAAATGTAATACGGATTTTAACACTGTTAATAGTGTTTATGATCAAAATAATCTTTAGAAAAAGTTTAGGATGGTTTAGGCACTGGTCTAAAATTAAGGTATGAAAAAGTACAATATGACTTGTTTGTGTATGATTGACTTTTTTCCGTCAATCTTTCGAGTAAATATCTGACATTATTAAGATTGAGTGTTTACTAGTGATATTGGTCTCACTAAGTATATTAGACATCTAAACTCAATTTCCTTAAAATGGGTTTAAGATGACAAAAGAAAAGAAAAAAAGAAAGACTGAGCTATATTTAATAGTTTTCTTTTCTGAAAAAGAAAAAATCGATAAAGAGAGAAACGGTTACACGCTTCACAAGTCATTGGAAAAGAGAGTGAAGATGGGGCCCACGATCAGGTGACGTGTAAGCCTCCCAACTTTGCTCTTACACTCCTCTTTTATTCTTATCTTACGCTTCTTCTTACCCTCCACATCTCCTTGTAAGAAAAAAATAAATGATAAATTACATTCCACAACCCAACTCTTTTCCACATATATATAGTATATAATCGAATATCGCAATATCCCTCCTCAAATTGGAGCATGCAAGTTATAAATGTCCAATTTGGTTTGAAGTTCTTGAAATACCTAACGTCCTAACGATTTGATGAAGATATCAGCTAGTTGAGTCTTGGTGTCAACATGTATCGGTTGTAAATTACCAGATTGTATCTCATTCCGCACAAAGTGGCAATCGTTTTCAATGTGCTTTGTACGTTCGTGGAAGACCGGGTTTGTAGCTATATGTATCGCAGATTTACTGTCACAGTAAATGTACATGGACTGATCATGTTTGACGCCAAGAGAGAGCAACAACTGTTTAAACCAGATTAAATGCTTAGTAAGATAAGCCATAGACCTATATTCAGATTCAGTAGAGGAGAAACTTACAGTGTCTTGTTTCTTCGTTTTCCAAGAAACAATCAAATTCTCGATTTGAACAACATAACCAGAGATCGATCAATGAGTTAACGGGCAATTAGCCCAATATGAATCACACCAGCCATTAATTTGAAAATCAATTTCAGATTTGAGTAGAATTCCATGACCTGGACTCGACTTCAAATAACGAACCACCCTTAACGCAACATTCCAATGATCCTGACGTGGAATCTGCATAAATTGAGCTAGAATGTGGACATAGAAAGCTAAGTCTGGTCTAGTCACAGCCAGATAAATTAGTCGTACAATCAAACGACGATATTATTCTGGATTTGTCAGAACCGGTGAAGTGGAGAGAGCCAAATGATGATTATGTTCGAGAGGAAAAGAAACCGGCTTCGCACCTAGTAATCTTGTTTCTGCTATGATTTCTAATGCATATTTCCTTTGGCTTAGATAGAAACCCTTCGAACTTCGGGAAACCTCAAGACCGAGAAAATATTTCAGAGGACCAAGATCCTTAATCTTGAAACGAGTAGCTAGATAAGCTTTAAACTGGGACATCGCTGTTGGAAAATTACTGGAAAAAATCATATCATCAACATAAATGAGAAGATTGATTCGAGACTGGCCATGATTATAAGTGAACAACGAGTAATCAGAGAAAGATTGAATGAAACTGTATTCGCAAAGAGTAGTTGTAAGTTTCGCGAACCAGCATCGCGGGGCATGCTTGAGGCCGTAGATACTCTTGCGGAGTTGACAAACTTTGGTACAGTCCGAGGGAAGAAACCCTGATGGCGGTTTCATGTAAACTTTATCATCGAGATCCCCATGTAAGAAGGCGTTATACACATCCATTTGGATCACATGCCATTGATTCCCAGCAGCCACTTGAAGAAAAATTCGAACTGTATCCATTTTAGCGACTGGAGCGAAAGTATCTCCGTAATCAATGCCTTCAATCTGTCGGTTCCCAAGTGCGACAAGTCTCGCCTTATGACGTTCAATGGAACCATCATCCTTGTGTTTAACCTTGAAGACTCCTTTGGATCTAATGGCACGTTTGCCAGGTGGTAAGTCTTGTAAAATCCAGGTTTGATTACTCTCTAATGCGTCAATTTCATTACGCATTGCAGTACGCAAAACTTGTTCTGTAACAGCCTGTTGAAACGAACATGGCTCAACAACAGTGGTAATAGCCCAAAAATATGCATGATGTGTTGATGAAAATCGTGTACAACCAACATAATTTTTGATTGGATAAATTGAAGCAGCAGTATGAGGAACCAAGAACTTGCTCTGTGCGGTATTGACCATGTAATTGCGAAGCAAAACATATGAGTTCCATTGGTGGCAAACACGGCTAAGAAAACCAAAATCAGTGGAGTCAGGATCAGCCGTCGGTGGTGCAGAAGATTCAGGCGCAGTCGGAGGCGGTGGTGAAGTGGTCGCTGTTGGGGCGATAGTATCAGCCATTGAAAAATCAGATGTGGAGTAAGGAGAAACAATTGAAATGGGCTCAGGCCCAAGACAGTTTCTTTGTAAGGACTGGTCATCAAAATTCGGTGGGCTCATACCAATAGGAGCCAAAAGAGGACAATTCGTGTCTGCATCATTTATAGAGACTTTCTCTGAGAACGGAAATTCATCTTCATAAAACTGAGCATCACGAGTAACAAACGAAGAATGAGTCTGAAGATCAAACAATCTCCAACCTTTCTGACTATGAGGGTAGCCCAGAAAAATACACTTTCTACTACGAGACTCAAATTTGTCACCCTTATAAGCTTGATTGTGAGCATAACACAGGCTACCAAAAACCTTGATATGAGCATAATTTGGTTTTTGATTATGTAGCTTCTCGTAAGGTGTGAGACCATTGAGAATAGGTGTTGGAGTGCGGTTGATAAGATAAGCTGCGGTGAGGATACATTCTCCCCAAAATTGAACCGGTAAAGAGGCTTGAAACCGAAGCGCTCTAGCTATATTAAGAAAATGATGGTTCTTCTTTTCAACTTTTCCGTTTTGTTGCGGGGTTCCAATGCAAGAGCGCTCATGTAAAATACCTTGGATGTGGAAAAACGTTGTTAGGGATACAAATTATGTACCATTATCGCTTCTTATTGTTTTAACAAGATGATTAAATTGTCGCTTGGTCATTGCAATAAAATTTTTTAGATGAAGAGTTTTTTATGTTTTATCTTGGAGTAAGAACAACCAAACCGAGTGAGAATAATCATCAATAATGGGTAAAAAATATCAAGCACCAGAAGATGACGGTGTGCGATACAGACCCTAAAGATCACAATAAATTAACTCAAAAACAACTGAAGTATGATGTGAACTAGTAGGAAAAGGTATTAGAGTTTGCTTTGCACGATGACATACATCACAAGCTTTGTTCAAAAAATCATAAATCACAAAAACATTGAGTAAAGAACCAACAACTTTTGGCGAAAGATGTCCAAGTCTCTTATGCCACAAAGCAAAGAGTTTCTCCTGTTGCGTTTCAACGGCATCCATTCGATAAAATTGAAAGGTTCCATTAACTCGCTTAGCCACTCCAATCATCATCCTTGAAGTACGGTCTTGGATTAGAAGAAACTGATCAGCCAACTGAACCACACATCGATTTTCATCCATCAACTAAGATAAAGAAATAAAATCAGAGGCAAATTTTTCGACATAAAAAACAGACCGTAACACCAACGAAGAACCCAAAACAATTGTTCCTTCTTTATTAGAAACATGTATTCGACCATCAGCAAGAATGATCACAACCGGTGGAATCGATCGAACCGAGGTGAGAATATCCAATTTACCAGTTAAGTGGTGAGAGGCACCAGTATCAAAAAGCCATGAGAGAGAAGAAGAGATACACGAGAGATGATCAGAAGGAACACAAGGGCCAACATTCAGCAAATTGACCAGGGTTTTCCTTTGAGTATCGGTAAGGCCTTGAACCGCATCATGGTCTTTATCGGATACGACTTAATTGGCGTGTTCTGGTTTTGAAGAGGACGAAACAACAACAATATTAGCATGAGTCACCTTTGGAACCAGAATAGAAGAACATCCGCGTCCACGAGTAGACAAAGAATGAGCACAATGACGCTCACCCCACCATTCCGGATACCCAATTACAGAGAAAAAATTTTCATAAGGATGTCCTGTTTTATTGCAATACTTGCAGAGTTTTGATTTTCCAGAGTCATCATATCTCGGTTGTGAGACTCGACCATGATTTTGCACAGCATAAGCAGTGACTTCAACAACGTCTTCAAATCGTCGAGAATTAGTTTTCAAGTCTTCTTCCTGTCTGACAATATTGTAAACATCTTCAAGGGAAGGTAATGGATCACGTGAGACCAAAGTAGATCGAATAGTTTGAAAGTGACCATCAAGACCACAAAGAAAATCACGAACCTTCTATTCATCACGATCTTTCTCTTGAAGTGGTTAAATCACAAGTACAATTATTGCACTTGCAAATTCGCGTAGGCTTACAAACTGTCATGTTGTCCCAAATCCGATGAAGCTTCCCGTAATAGGATTCGACGGAGCTTCCCTTCTGTTTACAGTTGACTAACTCGGCTTTGTGTTGTTGAATACGAGGACCATTTGTAACAGAAAGACGTTTCTTGAGATGATCCCATAAGTCCTTCGCGATATCCCGATGAGAGATATGAGAACGTAATGTGGGATCGATAGTCATCTTAATCCAGGAAACAAGCAAGGCTTGAATCGTCCACTAATCGTCAAGATTCAGAGAGCCTTTATCGGGACGTTTGATAGACCCGTCAAGGAAACCGAATTTCTTTCTAGAACTAAGCACCGTCTTAATGTCGCACGCCCATTCATCATAATTAGATCCCTTCAGAAGTGGATGCGAAATCAGCACCCGGGTTGTTTGTTGAAGTCAAATCATAAGGGGAAATCGTCCGCCTCACTTCAGTTACCACCGTATTCGAGTTTTCAGTCATGATAAAAAAATATCAGAAGTTCAAAAGTTCAAGTTTTGATACCATGTAAGACTGATGAAGAGGAAATATTCTCTCATATTTCTATTGAAAACAATTTACAAGCCTATATACGAGAACAATATTTTCTACACTTACTGCTGATATTACAATTGTTACAGACTTTGGTAAGTTGTCTATTATAATCGAATATCCCAATAATTTCATTTTAGTTATTTAACTTATAAATCAATTTTACTTGTAAACGTAGTTTAGATCCGCTTGTAGTTAAATCATCGTTAATACAAGATTATATTATATGCTTTGAATTTGGATCTAAACACATTTATTAATTTTGAATTCCGGAATTTCTAATCAATTGTTTTGTGTATTGTCACAAACATGAGTAACACAAAAAGAAACCAACAAACATTTACCTAAAGCCAAAGGAAAAAGAAAAGATTGCTTGCCACGGAAAAGAAAAACTAAAACAAATGTTGAGATAGTACAAACAAACAACACTTATTTGTTACGGAGTACTTCTTTTCGCCTTTCTTTTCTTCTGTATGTTTTTTTAAAATTGCAATTTTTTTTTTTTTTAGTTTTATAGTTTAATGCATTAGATATCACATCAATGTGCACATGCCCTTAACCGTGATGGGTATTTATGATTGACGACAATAAATATAACCTTATCATCTACTAGTATACAAATCCACTTAATTAATTTTTGGTTATGATTTTTATTCCATGATTTCGTTCTTAATTTCTAACAATACTACTCTTTATCATTTTTCATCATCTTTTATATAAAAATGGATTGGCTTCTTGGATTCAGTAAACCTCTATCGTTTGACTAACTACATTGGAATTTTCTGACCACAGCTTGGCAATGGCATATTCAAACCTCTCTACGATTTTAACAGGAAACAAACATATTAAAACCCATTACACCAGATTTTGAGGCGTCTTATATAAAAGTACACACATGTCTTCAAAAGGATTAAGCATACGCATTAGTACAAATAAAGCAAGCATACAAAACCAAACCGTAGAAGTATTAAAGTGTCTCTTTGCTTTTTAGAAATCGAAAGCTCGTGTTCCACTGATTTTTGTAAAAAAAGGATGAAAAGGAAGACATTAGAAGAAGTTGGAATCATCGGAGGATTGGTCGGAGCTCAGGTCATATACGCCGGAAACTCGGAGTTACTTAGTCATTTGTTGTCTCTTGGAATCGACCCACTTCTTATCGTTATCTTCTGTACCTTTGCATCATTTCTTCTCGTCACTCCTCTTGCTCTTCTCCTTGAAAGGTTAAACAAAGTTCCTAACTTTCTTTTTGGATTTTTGTTTTGTTTTTTAATTGTTTTTTGGTGATGGGTATTTGCAGGAATTATTGGCCCAGAAGTCTAAGTTTCAAATTGAAGACTAAATTTGTTTTGGTTGCTTTTGTTGGGTTAAGTCTTTTAAAATTTGCATGTATTGGTTGTTAGATTAGATCAAAGAATAATATTGTGTTTGAAACAGAGTGACTCTGTTCCAGTGGTTATTCTTACAAGGAATGAAACACACCTCTGCATCAATGGCTACAGCTATGCCTAATCTCTCTCCTGCTTTCATTTTCTTCATTGCTTGGGCTGTTGGGTAAATCCTTTACGTTAACTTCTCTTAAGTATGTAAATATCAATGGGGTTGGGTTTTTGAATAATTATCATTGTGAAGGATGGAGAAAGTGAAGCTAAGTTGTATGTATAGTAGAGTTAAGATGGGAGGGACAGTGTTGTGTGTGATGGGAGCCTTCATGATGAGCCTAATGCACAGTACTACTGGCTCGGTTAAGACTATGCCTATTGTCTCTGACGATGTCGTTTTGGACATGGATAAGATCTTAGGTTGCCTCTATCTTCTCCTTTCCATCTCCTGCTTGTCCACTAGTATTGTCCTCCAGGTTTCACTTCAATCCCCTCTTGTAGCTTGTTCTGAATTCGTACACTATAAGATTAGTATGACAAAAGAGGATAAATATTTGAGCCAAATACCCTGCATTCTAGGAGGAAAACTTTTTGTATACCAATTGTTTTTAGGTCCTAACATAGTTTATAGTATGATTAAAGCTAATGTATATATCATTCACAATTAATACTAATCAGGAACACATCCATTATCCTAATTAGGCATCCATACTAGTCGAGTTTCCGGCGCCTTTATCTATGTTTTCCGTGGTAACTTTGGTGGGTGGGACAACCACCATAGCATTACAGTATGTTCTTAAGGGGAGTATAGAAATGGAAAGTGCATCAGTAATCGGGCTTGGCCACTTTGTGGGATTTGCAATGCTGGTACACATATTTCTCTAGAATCATATATAGTGTGCTACATTTGAATGTGTTGAAAAATGTTAAAAGAAATTGTTGGTAGGGAGGGTTGGTAAGTGGAGGAGGGTTAAGCTTTACCGCATGGGTGATGAAGAGGAAAGGACCACTCATTGTGTCTCTCTTTAGTCCTATTGCAACTGTGGTATGTGTTGTTGTGTCTGCTTTCTCCAAGGCAGAGAGTTTCAATCTCGGAAGGTACTTCTTTTGCAGTTTTGGTCACTAATATATTAATAACAATACCCAATACAAAACAAGTATCTATAAGACCACATAATCAGCTTTGCAGGAATGACGCTGATGTTTGGGGGACTATACTTCGTTATGTGGGCTAAAGGGAAAGAGGATTATGGAGAAGGAGATGAAGAAAAAAAAACTTTGCTTAGAGCAGAGCTTGATCTTGAGAAGCCTCTCTTGGTTTAAAGTCTTTTTGTTTTTTCTTAATGTTCATGTCAACTTAAATTTATGTTTAAAGACGTAAGATCAATTTTATCTTACAGATGGTACAACTATGTGTATATGTATACCGTATTACAATATTACCACTTGTGTTATACAAACGTAGTCGGACATAAAAATGATCCCATGGTGTGTTAAAAGTCGGAATGATGTCATGTAAAAAGTTTCTTTTTAATGTGAATAAAAATAGTTTAGATGATGTTTTTTTTGTCATCATCATTTGCAACTATAAATCAAAGGATAAATAACTTGCATCTATCGAGATAGAGCAAAATAATCCGAGAAACGTTTCGTTACAAGATCCAAATCTACTAAAGAAGCTTAAAGTTCAATTACAACTCATTGGAGTACCTATGCAAGAAAAAAGTGTAGTAGCTACTTTACATCATCAAATTGTCTACAGAATTCAAGATCACGCTCTTGATCTTGTTCTACCTTCTTCAGATAAAGTTTTATATCTTGAAGTCAAATTTGCATCACAAGCACCCAATTCTATTCAAATCACTCGACAAATCTCTCGAGAAGAATTACTGCGTCGACTACCAGAGTCATGGATGACGACTTATGAAAAGATGCATCAAGCATCTCAATCTCCTATCCAATCCTCGGAAGTCAGTTTCCATTCTCGCACAGATAGAACGACAGAAATCAAATTTGAAAAACCAAAATCTTCGTCATTTCGGAAGCAATTATTCACACAATTTGCCATACAAATTAACGAAGATGAAATCACAACAAGACAACAAAATCTGAAGCCGCTTTATTTCGATCAAAATGAGAATAGTGTATACCCTTTTAGGGATGAAAATGGGCATAAATTCTTTGCTTTCTGTGACTGTGATGCTTGTGACGAGGAAAAATACAAATATGACGATGATGACCGCCGCCGAAGACGTAAGAAAAAATATCATCTTTACAAGAGATATCTCAAAGGAGATCCCACTATAGGCCCTCTAGGTGAAGGAGGATATGATTTTATTGTCCAATATTCAACAAAAAGAAGGAACCACAACAAGATATCATGATGATAACTGACGATGGGTTTTCCCCACAAGAAGATTTCACTAGAGATAATATCGATTACATCATGGACATTTTCTCGAAAGATATCAACTCCTCCGGCCCTTACAAGACAAGTCAAGAAGAAAAGGTCCTGAATTAGCAAACGGAAAATTCCATAGCTCAAAATCGACTACTCACAACGATTAATCACAAAGTCAACCAATTGGCTAAAGGAAATAACAAGAGGTTAAATAGCCTTAATAATTCAATTACGAAAATTCATGAACGACTTAACAATTTACATCACGAAATGATGGAAATGGCACAACATATGATGGTTAATTCAACGTAGTTCAAAAACAAAGAAGCTGAAACGGCTAGCCTGAAAAGTCAACTAAAAGATCTTCAAAGATGCCTCGAGAGTTCAATTCACATACAACGACATCAAGAAACATACTTCAACCCTTTTGGAAGTATGTCTTCTGGAACGTCTATGTATCAAGGAGCATATTCACCTGGATTCCTTTCAGGTTATAGGATCATAAACCTAGGACTCCAATCCCTGGTTTTCTCTCTTCTGAGGAAGCATTCACATCTCGGTATGGCACACCATCAATAGTTTATTCAAAGAAAACCCGATCAAAACCAAGGAGACAAAAGGATTATGAAATTATTGTCAATCCAACAAAACGACCAACGATCACTTCATCTTCTAGTCATAAATCGATGGAAGATAAAAAGAAAGATATTGGTATATAGTTGAATTTTCAATGTCAAATCTCCTGAATACACTCGGAGAAAGCTCATATGTTTTTCCAAAATAACAAGAACTCCAAAACACTCAAGCTTCTTCGTCACAACCGATAGTTATGATCAAACATTTCTCGGACTCAACGAGTTTAGATCTGATGACGAATCTCTACCAAATCAATTTGCAATGGGTGGAGGATCGGCATATAAAGAAGAACCAGACATTGATGAAGTTTTCTCAAGTGGTGAAGAAATGAACTTCGCACCTCCTAAACACCAAGATATTCCAAGTACTTTCGCATCAAAAGTAATGGTGTTCACATTTAATGATATTCCATTCAAAAAATGGAATGATAGACTTGACGAATTCCACACATGGATGAATTCTAAAGCAATTACGTCTCCAGTAGAGTTAGTAATACAATAATTTACAGCAAGACGTTCAGGAGCCTTGAAGGAATGGTGGAATTCGTTTGGTGAATATAGACAACAACATGTTTATCAAACAACAATACCGTTGCCACTAGGAGAAGTTCGCAGAGAATTCATTGGTACACCAACACATTTGAAAGAACATTTACAAGAGGAATTCTTTATAGCAAATATTGCTAGTTAAAGAAAAAAGATATGGCGAAACATTTCGAACAACAAAAAGAAGGTATTATGCGCTTAATGCTTAGACAATCCAAGTTTAAAGCAAATGTCTCTCTCTTCCATTGATGACAATCTTAGTCAACACACTAAGTTATACATAAGAGATCAAGGCCAGACTATTGAAGAGATTTCAATAGGAAAAATACAACAGTATGTGTTCAGAACACTTGGTAAACTCTGCAAGCAAAAGGAATTTCAGATAGAGTTTATGGACAAATCAAAACACTTATCCAAGGTATGCGATAGACCAGAGCTATCGATCAAGTGTTCCAAGTCCAAAAAGAAATGCTCATGTGATGCAAAAGGTCGGCCTCGAAAGTTTATAAGGTCATTCAAATAAATTTTAACAAGCGTAAGCGCAAACGATTCTTCCGTAGAAAAAGAGGATTCAAAGAGGCAACTAAATGCTTTCTATGTCGCAAAGAAAGGCATTTCGCAAAAACCTGTCCCAACAAATCTTCAAAAAAGAAGTAGTATCTCATCAACTCAATATCAGGTATCTTGCCAGATATCGATCTAGAAAACCATGATATTGAATCTGTTCTATCATATGATAGTGATGACAAGGATGCGATATGTGGTTACTCAGACTATGACGAGTCTTCTGAATCATCTACAAAAGAAGAAGATGATTGCTGTTTTAAAATCATTCAAATGCCACAACAAGATGAGATACGAACACCGCATTTACTAGTAACAATCTTGGATCCAGCATGTAAAGAAGATCCGGTTCAAGCAATTGCATTTATCGATACTAGAGCTCATACGACAATTATGAATCCAAAGATCCTCTCAACTTTCATGTGGTTACCACACCAACAAGAGTTTCGAGTTTCTAATTCGGGTTCTTTAACAATAAAACACAAGTCAAAACCAATAACTATCGAGCTCTTCCCAGGTTGTCAAATCACAACCAAAGCTCTTGATTCATCATCACCATGAAAAGATTTGGTGTTTGGGTGAGATTTGTACTATGCATTGAGAAAATGTTTGATATCTCTATAGAATCAAGAGGAATGAAATGGAAGACATTATTCAAAGTTTTCACGTTAATTCCAAGATTGTTTTCAATAGAAGGAAATACAACTCCCAAGTTCGATAAAATAAAAGAAGAGATTACGCTGTCTTCATGTGCTGATTCTCATACAGAGTTCCTTCGTAAGTGTAAAAATCCACTATGGTTAAATACAGAGTTCTTCGTGTCACTACCTTTTAAGGAAAATGTTACCACGACTCCTACAAAGACAAGTCATGCAAGAATGCCACCCACTCTGTTGCAATAAGCTAATGATGAATGCGATCAGTTATTAAATCAAAGAATTGTCTCATCAACATATTCCCCATGGGTGTATAAAGCATTTATGTCAATAATCGTGTTGAGCATGCAAAAGGAAAACTCAAATTGATTATTGATTATAAGCCTCTTAATCAATACTTACATGATGTTAAATTTCCTCTACCTAATAAAAGAGCACTTCTTCAACATCTTCAAGGAGCAACACTATTTTCAAAATTCGATTTAAAATCCAGATTTTGGCAACTAGGTGTACATCCAGAAGAAAGGTACAAAACGGTATCTTGTANTGTTAAATTTCCTCTACCTAATAAAAGAGCACTTCTTCAACATCTTCAAGGAGCAACATTATTTTCAAAATTCGATTTAAAATCCAGATTTTGGCAACTAGGTGTACATCCAGAAGAAAGGTACAAAACGGTATCTTGTATACCAAATCAACATCTCCAGTGGAATTTTCTACCGTTTGGTCTAAAGACGGCATCCTCACTATTTCAACAGACTATGTTACGAATATTTAAGCCTCTTCTACATACAGTTTTGATTTACATTGATGACATTCTCTTATTCTCATTAAGTGTTGAAGAACATGTTCAAGTGCTCAAGCAGTTTGAAGAAATAGTCAAAGAGTATGGAATCATGTTATCCGCCCGAAAGATGATTATAGCCCAGCCCAACATTGAATTCTTGGGGATGAAAATTAAAGAAGGTACTTTTGCACCGCAAGCTCATCTAGCTACATCGCTTCTTGATTAACAAGAAGACAAGTTCAATACTATCTAGGGGTCATCAATTATATAAGCGACTTTATCCCGCAACTTTTACAACTGACAAGACCCCTCCAGAAAATGCTGACAAAGAATCCACCACAGTGGAAAAAACGACAAACAAAAGCAGGACAAAGCCTAAAGCTAGAAGTACAGAAGGTACCACCTTTAAAGATTCCTTCCATAGGAACACACCGTTTGCAAACAGATGTGAGTGACACATATTGGGTGCAATTTTATTTGAAGAGATAAATGGTAAATGTTAAATCTGTGGATACAAAAGTGGACACTTTAAATATTCGGAATTGCATTATCACTCCACTTTCAAAGAGATATTATCGGTCAAGAGATCAATTGAAAAATTGAATTTCATCTAATTGGACATAAATTTCAGATTGAAATGGATATGTCTTCTTTCCCAAAGATGTTACAATTCAAGCAAAATATGGTCCCACATCAACATCTATTACGATGGAGCGAATGCTTTTCAAAATATGACTTCGAATCCTTCTATTTAAATGGCTTCAAGAATACCCTCACTGACATCCTAAGTCGAAACCCACCAAAAGAAATTAATCTAATGTCGACTTTCTCAAGTAAAAGCTACTTTGACTTCAATGCCAATATGCCTGAAGACACTCGCGAGCTTAACTTAAGAAAACGCTTACACGAAAGTCTTCGCCAGAGGTTGTTCTTTTATCAGTCAATAATCATGTCAAAGTATGGAGTTAACAGTCATTACAATGCACCAATGAGAGTCCATATAGACTATCCATTTGGTCACTTCTTCCGTATCGAACAAGTCCATATGCCAGGAGAAGTGTTATGTTTCTTATGGTAATTATGTGTAGTCCACGCTATTGGAATCACGTTTGACATTCAATGGATTCACCAATATATCAATACTCATCAAGGTTAAAAGGATTGTCATTCGACATTCTTAACATGGTTTGCACCATTGCACGTATGGAGAATAAAGATAAGGAGATCAGCAAAAGCGACATGACTATCATTTAAAAAGCTTTGAGAACAAGGAACTCTCAATCCTTTCTTCACCTCTCACATGATTTACTTCTTCCATCAACCAGTTCAAGTCAACGAGAAGTCCAACAAACTTCATGCTCTTCCTAACCTTGTTCATCACAAAGACTATCCAAGAGGAGTTCGTCCATATTTCAATGTCAAAGATAACAAAGCTTACGAAGAATTTCAGACTCATGCATTTCGTCTCAACAATGCCAACCAAACATTCCCTATTCCTTTCAACCCAGTTTGGATTTATTATCCCATGGAGTATTATATACGCCTCGATGAAGACCTGAAATATTTTATGGAGAAAAATAAGTACGTCCCCAAGATATTAAGAAAGTAACATTCGAAGACGTAATTGAAGACAAAAATGTAATGAAAGAAGAAGACCCAGTCGAAGATTGCCCTCCAGAATACTTTCAAGACGCATGATATCACTCGATTTTAATGCCTTATACTGGGTATTTATACTTGCTATTTGACATTATCCGAGTATTTTCCTTGTGTTTTTGGTGTATTTTCAGGATTTTAGGTGTTTGGGACGTTCTGGAGCAAAAATGATGGTTTCAGAAGATTTCAGGTGCAAACAGACGAAACATAGATGGACGGATCGATCCAAAATGAAGAATGATCGATCCATAGAAGCACATATGAAAAGATCGATCAATCAATCCAAGTCACTAGAAACTTACGTAAGATCAAATCGATTGATCCTATCTTGGATCGATCGATCCCAGAGAAAGAAGAATGACAGATCGATCGATCTGTCCATGGATCGATGGATCCCTTTACCCGAGCCAGATTGAAGATAACCAAAAAGATACAATTTTTCTCAAGATTTATTAGGATTTTTCCTTATTAGATTTGGTTTTTCTTATTTTATTTTAGATTATAAAAGCCTTAGGCTTGATTTGTTTTAGACACACTTCATTGTTTTATTTTCCAGAGCTTTCTTAGAGAGAAGAGATATGAAACCCTTTATTTGGAGAAGATTAATGAATTTTGTTTCTATTTTTGAATATGTGTTCTTCTATGATTATGATTTGTGTTAACTTTTCTATGTCTGAGTAGTTCACCTGTTAGGTTTTAGGGGTTTCCCAGGGAAACCATCTTTCATAGTTAGGGTTTGACATAATGGATTGAATTTGTTAGGTTCTTAGTCTAGATTTTTTTCTAATGCTTAAATTAGCTTGATCACCTAGTTCATGACAATAGGTTGATAAATACAAAGGGATTTGGTTTAGAGATCTGACCTAGTTTAGATGAATAAGTGTCTCTGCTTGCGGAAGTATTGTCTTAGATGCTTATGAACATATCGAATCTGAATCTAATGCATGATTGAATTATCTAAATACGGCGGGAGTTTGTCTTTAGTAATTCGAACATAGGGATCTAATATTTTGGGAGAAGATTAGTTTTTAATTATCTTTTGAGTTGAGAACTATTTTCATTAGTAATCATGCATGTTAACCCGAGCTTCACACCTGAATACCTGTGGAATTCCTTGATGCCTAGCACTTTATCTTATTTTTTAAAAACCGCTTTTTTTATTGCTTATTTTCAGTTACAATAAACTCTATTTAATTTGTCTTAGCTAGAATCAAATTTAGAACTGAATGTCGTGCTTATCCGGTCCTTGTGAAATTCGACCCTTTACTATACTATAAAGATCTGTTCCATGTAGTGTAGATTTAGGAATTAAAATCCTGAGCCTATCAATGCACAACTCCCAGAAGACGACTCAATGAACATAGACGAGATGGATAGAAGGTTCAATATTGACGTTAATACCAATTCACCAGAAGATTATGAAGGACCAAAAGATTATTTCAAATGTCCAAATGATTACTATGGATGTTGTGATAAGCATATCATTCGGTTCAAAATGGAGCACTAAGAAAAGACCCGAAATCAGCAAATAGTCATGTTCAATAAATAAAAGTGTGTTTAAGAATGTAAAGTAAAATAATGATGTAAGCGATGATGCAATCGCTAATATAAACGTGAGGTATGCATGATGTTGTCGCTGATGTAAGCGCTCATTCATCATCCACCTTCCTCACTAGTATAAATATGTGTACTACCTCTTGTAAAAATATATCTCATAATTTCCAATAAAATCTCTCTCTAAGTTTTATCTCTCTAAATGTCTCTCTAAGTTTCTAAGTTTTCTACGCCTCCTAACTTCTTCATAAGATTTGATTTCTTTCTTTCAATCTTAAGTCGCAGTCCTGCTCTGTTGTCATAGTTAGGCAGTAGTGGTTCGTCAATACGACGGTCAATATGACTCGTGGGGAGATATGATTTTCTAAGAGTGGGTTGATCAAAGACCTAGGCCATAAGTTAAGTGCCTGTAGTGATCCCATTACATGAAAATCATATTTACCCACTTCTTGTCAATACGACGTTCCACTGTTGTTTATCTATCGATACTGGAGCTCATACGATAATTCGATGATGTAAATTAGCTACTACACTTCTTTCTTGCATAGATGCTCTGATGAGTTGTAATTAAACTTTAAGCGTCTTTAGTAGATTTGGATCTTGTAACAAAACATTAAAGTTTGGAAACAGAGTAACGAATACTGTTCCTACATTTAATGTTGTCTGAACCGTTCCGATACAAGCTTGTTGATACGACTTTAATCTTGAGTCAATTAAAGCTATCCATGCTATAACTGGCAAACCTTTTCGGGTATATAAGGTTAGACCGATTCTTACAACTCCAAAGTGAAGATGAGTATATCCTTGGTGCCTCCATAGCCGAGGTAAATATTCTGGGATGTTTAGTGAGATGCATTGTTCTTCTTCGGTTGCTAGAACTTGGCAAGAAGAGAATTTGCTGGATTGTACATATCCCATGACACACTTGCTTCGGGATGGTTTGATGAATTCTCTAACACCTCAGACCGAAAAAGCGCTAGGATTTTTTGCAAAGTATTCATTAAAGGGAGAGTAGTTTCAGGTAGTTGATCTCCGGGAACATACTCGATTTCATAGAGAGA
>OVBE01000505.1:0-49114 GCA_900406425.1 Iberis pinnata | reverse complement strand
TATTTCTGGATGTATCAATTGGTGGGGATCCCCATGAACGCATTTTCATTGAGGTAAATTCATTCACTACTTTTTGCTTTCCTCTTTCTTTCTTTTCTCCTAATTTTTTCTTATTTTTACCTTCAATGCCAGCTTTTTGCTCATGTTGTCCCCAAGACGGCTGAAAACTTCCGTGCCCTCTGCACAGGTATCTGATATGCTATTAAGAGTCTGTGTGACACGAAAGAAGAGGCAAGAGGCTAAGAATTTGGAGCTGGAAGAGATCAAATGCGCAGAAGCTGAGCTGGAATTTGACAGTTAAGTGACAATTACTCTGTTTTGAAGAGTCTGTTAATTCTGTTTGAGTTTGTTAATTTTTCTGTTGTTTGAGTCAGTTGTTAAACAGAGACTTATGGATTATAAATAAATCTCTGTATTTTCTTTGGGGATTTTATGCTTGACATCAGAGAAGAATTTGTGAAATCTGTGTTTGTACTGATTGGGTTTGGGAATTGAGAACAAAGAGTTGGGCTCTGTTTGTTCTTCCCCATTGTATTCAACTGTTTTGAATGAAATAAAAGAGCTAGTTCCTACCAGTACCCCCAACTTAATCTTCATCCATCTCTCTCCTTTATGTACCTTGCTTTCAGACTCATGTAGTGTATCACTTAATAGATTCTCCATTGTTTTTTAAAGAACAAGTTATGTTGTAAATTCATTTTTGGAAGTCTTAGAATGGTGTTGAGTTCCAATTTGCAATATAAGGGCCTTTACACTTCATTATTCTGATGCAGGTGAGGCGGGCGTTGGAAAGACCACATGGAAGCCTGTACATTTCAATGGATCATCTTTCCATCGAATAATCAAAGGATTCATGGATCAGGTTTGTATGCATTTTGCACTCATCTTCATTTTATTTTCAACATTGTTTTGTTCTTTGCTGGCCTTTCATTCACATTGATAGAAGATGCAAAATTTCTTCTATCATTTTTATGGAAAATGAATTCTTTATTCATCAGTGGTTCTTTCTTTATCTTGCAGGGTGGTGATTTTTCAAATAGAAATGGTATTCTTCTTCAAACCTGTTTTCTTTTATATGTGGAATCATATGTGGATATAACTTGACATTGCATTGACAAATTATGCACTATTTATGGTATGTTTTCTGTGATGTATAATATATAACTCACGGTCGTAGAGACCATCTGATTAGTAGTTAATTAACAAACAACCATATAAGGGCTCCTTTTTACTATGAGTTCCAAAAGAAGTAATGTCATCAGGGGTCCTGATTTTGCTCAATCATACATACTGTAGGAAATATGTTGTATTTGGGAAAGTCGTGAAGGGAATGGAATAAAAGTAATCAAGAAAATGGAACTTTTTTTGGGTACGAGTGATGGAAAACCTACCAGCCATGTGTCTCTGTTGTATTCTTCTGAAAGAGAAAAAGTAATAATATATTTACTTGAGATGATATTATTCCGTTTAATGCAAAAGAAATTTACCAATTAAAAATCCAGGTGCAAGAAAATGAGTGGCTTCATATGTATGCTGAGTTTGCTTACTTGAAAATGGTAGGTCTTTTACTTAAATGATGCTTTTTTTCTAGCCATAACTAACTTTAGTTTCAACAATCTAGAATGGTTGGGGGAATAATCTGCCACTCAAGATGAAAAGGATAATTGTACAAACACATGAAAAAGCAAAGAAGCACCACCACATACGAATCTGGAGGCCAATAATACAATTTTTTACATAACTTTCAGTTGTACTGGCGATCCAGGTGCTCTAGAGTTCCAAGCAGTTATAAGGAAATCATGGATGGATTGCCTGGACACATTTGCCTTGAAGTTGCCTGTTCAGCCAAGCCAAGCCAAGAGATCTAGTTGAATGCCGAGGCATGTGAAGGTGGATGAAGTCTAATGTTTGTGAAGTTGCCTGGAGCGTAAGTTGGTCTCTATAGTGTTATCTTTTGTTTAATTAATATTCATGAACCAATGAATATATTATATTATGCTTCATATCGTTACCATTAGTTGGTGTGGGAAACTTTTATATATATGAAACGAAACTTCTTTTATGGTTCAATATGCATGATTTTAAACAATGTGCATGATTTTAGAGTAGATAAGAATTTCTAAGAGGCTTTTATTTTGTCAATGAGTCATTTATTCTCTTCCCCGCAAAATATATTACCTCAGCAACACCAGACTACAACAAACCAAAATGAAGAAAGACTGTTTACATGTATGGTCTGATTTTAACTTTTCAGTCAGTGGCTCGAAAAATGCCAAGCGAGAATGGGTTTCTGATAAGTATAGCTTATCAAAACCAATATCTTAAAGGATTTACAAGTTTGAAAGTTTTTAATAGAATTTCTCTCCTCTCCCCCTCACAAGAATATACTATGATTCTTGATAAAACTTCCTAAAAACCCTCAAACCACAATATATAGTAGAGATAAAGAAAAAACCCTAACATAATCATGGTAACTTAAGAGTATCATGGTTACTTGAGTAAATGGTAATAATTCCTAAAGTTACTGCATTTATCAATACTCCTCCGTTTGAAAATACCTTGTCCTCAAGGTGGGAGTCAAAGTGTAACCATATTCATCTACTACTTCCAACAATGCTAAATTTGATGGAAGAAGTGTTATCTCCTTCAGCGAGATATAACCGCAACCTTCCCAAGATTTTCTTCCAACCATTTTCAAGGCAAGTGATCCTAGAACTTTCTTCATGAAGCACTCCTTATCTCTCAGCTTGCATCCCATTTGTTATTTTCCTCCAATGAAAACACTGAAGTGAACAAGTATAGAACCTGTTTAGTCATGATATCTTCATGTAAGGACAACAACCCCAACACTGTAACATGATCTTCTAACTCATTTGTTACTCTAGTGGATGTTTCCCTAGATTGTTTCTTAAAAGAATCATCACCCCAAGTGCAGGCTATGCAACCAATCTTCTTTCCATCAATTCCAGAGAAAGTTAGCATATAATCCTCACAAAAACTGATCCAAGTCTGCTTTACTTTTCTTTTTCTACTAAATTTATCCAAGGTAACTTTTAGCAACAACATAATGTCATCAATATTTTCGATGCTCACCATCTTAGCAACAACAGTAACCTTATTACCAAAGGCTAAACCATGTGCTCCCTTGAAGTCAACCATTTGAATAACCTTTTTCACATCTATGTCCAAATGCTTTGGAAAATGATTGTATCTGATTCTTATGAGCATATTACCTTTTCGAGTAAGGTGTTTAAGCTTCACCAATCTCTTCCAATTACCCATTCTCAACACCACTACAATATGTCTGGTCTTTATCTTTTCTTGTGATTCCACATAATTCTTTTCTTGCTTTTTGTTATTCCTAGGTGTAAATTGCAACAACCACCTCTCATAGAGCAAATGAGAGTTATTGTTTACTCCCCTTTTAATATTTTCTTTTTCTTATGCTTGTGTCTGAAGCTGTGTCTCTTTCTGCTAGCCCAAGATATCTTCTTCTTAACTACTTCAATTCCTGCTGTTAGCATATCCATGATCATTAGGTAAACTGGGTTGTTCTGTTCCTCTAAAAGCAAACCATTTCTTCTCATCTTCTTCCTTTTTAGTTTTCTCTTTTTCTTTGGTATGTTCAAAAACCATATTTTGTCAATCATTTGCTTAATGCTCATCATATGTAAGAAGCAACTTATCTTCTGTAATTCTCTCAGTGCCCAGGTCTTGTTACGTCTAAACTTATCTTTCACCATGGATTGAAGCAATTTCTCTAGCACTAGCTTCCTGTATTTGCACTTAATTACGATGGATTTTGTATAAGTCATCTTTCTCCAAGATTTGATTTCATTTCATTTTCTTCTTCACCTTCACCTTCACCTTCACATTCACCTTCCTCTTCCTCAAACTCTTCTCCTTCAGGGTCATTATCGTCCAAAAGACCAAGCTTTTCCATGGAATACTTAAACATGTCATTTACCTCGTCGATACCTTCCTCAGATATGAAGTTTCCATTAACGTTCAGTAGCTTGAAAGTATGTTTCTTTACAAGATTTTGTGTTAAGGCTCTTGCACCAGCTCTTCTTATCATATTGGTGCTTAGGTCAATTTCAGCCAATTGACCATGACCTTCAACTGCCTTTGTGATTAAAATAGACCCTTCTTCTTTAAGTTCATTCTCTGATAAATTCAGCTTTGTAAGAGACTGTTTTGAGGCAATGCAAGCTGCTAATTTACCAGTGGATGTGACAGTAAAATCGTTCCCAGCCAATTCTACAACTTCAAGAGATGGGGCAGACGTAATTAGAGCTTCAACAAGTGCCTCTGTTCCCTCATCCTCCAAGTTCAGGTAAATCATATAGATCTCGGTTAATGAGTCAACGTTGATAAAATCTTAGCCAGGGCAATTCCATCTTCAACTCCAAACATGTTGTCTCGTAAATCAATTTTTTCAAGTGGCTACAGAACTCAAGTGCTTTAGCTAAGGCAACACCACCTTCTGGACCAATCGTTGTAGACGAACATCTGAAATTTTACAAAGATGGACACTGCCTCACTATCTCCGCAATGGAAATTGCTCCTTCATCTCCTGTCATGTTGTTATGAAACTGAAGAACCTTGATTTTGTATGTAGAAGGAATTAGTTCACAGACCGCAAGTGAAACATCCTCAAAATGTCATCATTCATCAGATATAGCTCCTCTAGGTCACTCTGAGGCTTAATGAGAGAACCAAATGCTCTCATACCTTTTTCTCCCAAAGCATTATCCGAAAGATTCAAATATCTTAGCTTAGAACCCTCTAGATCAGATGAAAACATATTCATGACTTCAAGTGCCTCTGCCTCTGGTCTCCCTGCAACAAAATCAGAGAGGTCCACTTCTGCCAGCTTATCTTTGATGGAAGACAAGACAATCACAGCAAATTTGGCTGCTTCTAAGCCAAAACTCATGTTACTAAAATAATTTTAGTGTAAGAGTGATGAGGATCAACCAAAGGACTCAAGATTTCACGAGCCTCCTCTTCTTCTATAAATGCTCTACGTCCACCAGATATATCAAACAAGAAACCCTCATCAATTCTATTAACCTCCACTTGTGGACCACTTTTGATCACTTCACTTCAAGCATAAGCTTACTTGATTCTTTTGCATAGACCTAAATAGCATAAGTACCATCACCATCAGGCTCATTTGAAAAGTGTATGTTGGCAGTTGCAAAAGCAGATTCTTCTATCTGCTTGGCATTTTCCTCAGCCTCTTCCAGACTCAAAAGACCATACTTTCAAGAGAAGATAGATGGGGTTGTTAAGTTCTTAGTCATTCGGTCGACAAGAATTAGCCTTCTACTCTTACTCGGTGGCCACATCTTTACATGGTGATGTGCTGTTTTAACTGAATGATCCATATTGATTCCTTCTGTAACACATTTACAAAATTTGATATTCAATATTCTCAACGTAACTATTAGCAACCCAACAAAAGAAACATAAACATTGGATCAACTGGCACCATAGATTCGTGTGGCACACAAGGTTTGAGCAAACGAGAGTAGTGCAGATCCAATTAAAAAAATGAATGAATAGAATCACATATTCTACAATATTAGATACAAAAAGAGACTAATTGCATATTCAAAACAAAAATGCTATATGATTCAACTCAAAATCTACAAAATATTCCAAAGATTACTTAATAAGTATTAAAAAATGCAAACCCAGAAGAGAAAAACCGATGAAGGAGATGATCACCTTCTCGGTAGATCGGTAACGGTGAGAGTGGTGAAAATGGAGAGCTTTTCAAAATGAAGATTAATTAGGGATCCTTCTTCTTATTCTTCAGTCATCATAATGACAAATAAAGCTCATACACTATCCATAAAGCCCAAAGCTCATTAATAGCCCCCTGACAAAATTAAACTAATCCAAATATTATAATATATATAAATTGGTCATTTCATTTTGTTATTTCTTTTTTAAATTAGGAAGAGTTAGATTTCAGATATTAAATTTTTATCGGATGAATGATATACTTATTAATTAAGTAAGACCCAAAAACTAATTTGGTAATATGCATTTTATATTTCCAGTTTAGACACAAAGCAATTCCTCCTCAAAAATAGTTTTTAAAAGACGATTAATATTTGATTGATTTTTTTTGTTTACTTACTTATGTATTAAGAAAAATTATATATATTTAAAGTATTGTGGAACTATACCAAAAGTTCAAATATTTTATAATTAAGTAGTTAAAACAAAGTTCAATTTTATGGAGGTGTATTTTGGGAGAAGCGGTTACACTTTAGTTGATTTTGTGCTTTTGATGTACTTTAGAAAGGAAAAGAGAAAACTTTTGTCTCCATTATACCCTTATTAATCTATATAATTACACTCTACCATTTTTTCTCACATGACATGTGTCACATGTTGACATTTGCTTTTTTTCACCTCCAATCTTTAAAAACCAATTACTTGATAAAAGACACTTGTTTTGTTTAATTTGGGCATAGGAAAAAAACAAATTTCATGACGTCTGTGTAAACGACACTTTGTGTACATGACGTTATTTATTCGATGTACACAATGATTATTCAGTCTGTGTACAATGTTGTGTATCATTCAGCATATGTATAACGTCATGTACATGATGCTTGTGTGTACAACCTTGCGTATCATGCAGCATACGTACACAATGTTCTGTACACAATGCTTGTGTACATCGTGCTAATTATTAAATGTACACATCTAATAATTAGGATGTTGTACACAAGCATCATGTACACATAATTGTGTATGTGATGGTACATGTTGCATGATACACGACGTTATACATAGACTGCATCATCATTATGTATATATAATAATTATACGTCTATTGTACACGACATTGTACATAGACTGCATTATCATTGTGTACGACTGCATTATTATTGTGTACATCCAATCATTAGCATGTTGTACACAAGCATCGTGTATACATCCATTGTGTATACAATAATTATACGTCTATTGTACACGACATTGTATATAGACTGCATTATCATTGTGTACGACTGCATAATCATTGTGTACGACTGCATTATTATTGTGTACATCCAATCATTAGCATGATGTACACAATCATCTTGTACACATCCATTGTGTACGCGGCGCTATATACATGTATTATACACGAAGTTGTATTAAAGATTGAGGATGGAAAATAAAAACATCACATCAATACTACTCTAATTTTTTTTCTCACCCTTTCAATGGTAAAATGATACTTGTTCAAAGTGAAAATGCACTAGAATGAAATAATAGCACAAAATCCACTAAAATGAAAATACATTAGAAAAAAGTGAAATGTAATTTATTACAATTATATTTGAGGTTCTAGATTATTGTAAAGGTTTTAGTTTTTCTGATTAACAACGAAAAATAATGCATGTTTCTATAAATTTCTCATAGAAAATAAATTATATTGTTTTGGAAAGATGTTCGAAGTAGACATGGTGTTTCTTTATATCTAGATTAAACCATTAAAGCTTATCTTGAGCTTTGATAGCTACTCCAATATCTCCAGAATCTATTTTGTCGTTATTAAATGCACTACAATTTCCACATTTGGAGAGATACTATAGGGGAAAATAACAACAAAATCGCATGTTCATATCTCCTAATAATAAATGGGACAAATGATTGCTGAAAGTGATAGATTAAAAATAACTATTTAAAGTGGAAGTTAGGCGTGACTATGGTTGTGTTATTTACTCTTTTAATATACACAAACGTGTGTAACGGGTCAAAATCAATCAATCATTAAGCTTCTTATCTCATTTTATTTTCTTTGTAACTATCATGAACATTATATAATTAAACAAGTGAAAAAGTTGGTGCATGTAACCAAACAAAAAATAATAATAATCTAACACTGTTACCAAAATTGCTGTTGGGTATCAAACGTGAAAAAAACATATAGCTAGAAGCCTAGGATTGTTGTTTTAATTAGGTATATAAAACGTTTAAATCAATTTAATAATGTCATCTCTTTTTTTATGAGTGAGAAGTGTGCTCTTCTAATTTTATTTTGTTGGGTTTAGTATCAGAATCAATCTCGGTTTAGAACAGATTTTTCTTAATCTGGTTCGATTTCATTTCAGGTCCGGTTTAAATCAAGTTGTAGCTCGTTTTAGCTGAGTTGATTTCAATTGCCTGGTTCAGTATGATTTCGAAGTCGGTTTACATTGGTCTTCGGTTTGTTCTATTTTAACAGAATAAACAGATTCATTGTGGTCATTGGAGTTGGTTATCGCTGGAGCTCGAATATAAGAGGAAGCTGTTGATCTTTGCATAGAGATATTGCGAGTTTGAGCTAGATAATTGGTGAGTGAATCAATTGTTCGAGAGTTGAGAGAATTGGGAAACACTTGGGGCTATTTTCGGGTGAGAGAGTGAGCTCGTGTGAGTGTGAATTCTTGTTGTTCATCTCTGTAATCCAGCTTTGTATCATGATCGATTCACTAGTGAATTCCGAGGAAAACCTCGACCAGATGTAGGCTTCAATTGAGCCGATCTGGTTAAATTTCTTGTTGTTCTTGCATTTTCATTCTTTCTTTCATTCTTGATTCAAAGATTGATTTGCGTTAGATCCTAGGTTGTTTTATGAAATGATCAAAAATCGGTTGTATCAAAGAGGTTTTGATAAGATCTTAGTTACAAGAAGTGGTATCAGAGCTCCAAGATCTGTTGGTTAAGGTCTTGCAGAATCGAAACTTGCAATGTCTTCTTCAACAATTGACATGGAGAAGTTTAATGGTACAATCGATTACAACCTGTGGAAGGAGAAACTGCTGGCTCATCTGGAAATCCTAGGTATGATAGAATCTCTCAAGATCCAGGAACAAGAGGAACTAAGGGAAGAGTCCACATCAACCAAAGATGAATCCGCAGAAGAAAGTTCAGTTAAGCCAGCAGATTCAAAGCCAAAATCCACATAAAAGGAGCTAGAAATAGCTGAGAAACAAAGAAAGGTACATAGTACTATCATCCTAAGTGTCACAGATCAAGTCCTTAGGAAAATTATTAAGGAGAAAACTGCTTTTGGAATGCTAAGAGTGTTAGATGCTATGTATATGTCTAAGTCTTTTCCTAACAGAATATACTTGAAGCAGAAACGGTATGGTTTCAGTATGAATGAATTTGTCTCCATTGAACAAAACGTAGATGAGTTCTTGCGGATAATCACAGACCTTGGTAATGTGAAGGTAACAGTCACATGTGAGGATATGGAAATCTTATTTCTTATATCACTGTCAAAGCAATTTGATCACCTAAGGGATACTTTGAAGTATGGAAAGGTTGCACTAACTTTTGATGAAGTGATTAATGCCATAAATTCAAAACAACTTAAACTGGGAGCAAATGCAAAAGCCACAAAGTCTCAAGCAGAAGGTTTGTATGTGAATAATGCTAAGAAAGCAAAAACTCAAAGTAAAGATTCAAACAAAAAAGGAAAAGGCAAAGAAAAGGCTAAGTCAAAAGAAAAGGGGACCTTAACGTGTTGGACTTGTGGAGAGGAAGGACATTTCAAAAGAAATTGTCCAAAGAAGGGAGCTAAGAATAATCAGGGAAATAAATCAACAACAGAGTCTTTTGCAGTGACATGAGTAGAGTTCATAGAAGCTCTCATGATCACTAAGGTTAACACGGCTGAGAATATTGATTTCAATGAAGTGTGGATACTGGACACAACCTGCGCAGACCACATGACTCAAAAAAAGAGTGGTTTGCATAATTAAATGAGTATGATGCAGGTACAGTGAGAAGGGCAAACGAGAGTTTGTCAGCTGTAAAAGGCTTAGGAACCATTCACCTAAAGAACTCAGATGGAGGTGTGGTATCAATAAAAGGGGTAAGGTTTGTACCAGATTTTAGCAGAAACATGATCTCATTAGGAACTCTTGAGATCCAAGGATGTTCTTTCGGTTCTGAAAATGGCATCTTAAGCATCAAGAAAGGATGCGGAACAGTTATGAAAGCGAAAAAGAATTTTAAACTGTACCATTTTCTTGGTCACACACAGACTGGTGAAAGTTCTGCAGCATCTACTCAGGTTAATTCCAGCTTATGGCACTGTAGGTTGGGGCATATCAGTAAGAGAAGCCTTGATACCTTGATGAAGAAAGGTTACATTGAGAAACAAAAGGATGTGAACTAGAAGCTATGCGAGAGCTGCATATTTGGGAAGGCCACCAGGACAAGTTTTGGAGAAGGTAAGCACACCAATAAACAATGCCTTGAGTACATACACGCAGATATTTGGGGTTCTCCAAATATACCAGAATCACTTAGTAAATGCCATTATTTCCTGAGCATCATAGATGATTTCTCTAGAAAGGTATGGGTCTATTTCTTGAAAACTAAAGACCAAGCTCTGGAAAAGTTCATTGACTGGAAGACTTTAGTTGAAAACCAGTCAGACTTAAAGGTAAAGAAGTTGAGAACAAACAATGGTCTGGAGTTCTACAACTTAGAATTTGATAAGTTCTGCAGTGAACAAGGAATAGCAAGACATAAAACCATTTCTTACACACCTCAGCAAAATGGGGTGGTAGAAAGGATCAACATGACAATCTTGAAGAGGATCAGAAGCATTCTAAGTGATTCAAGTCTACCAAAGATCTTCTGGGCAGAAGCAGTTAACATTGCAATATATTTGATCAACAAACTTCCTGCAAAAGTGATTGGGGATCAAATACCAGATGAAGTGTGGTCCAAATCTGCTCCAATATATAGCCATTTGAAGAGTTTTGGATGCATATGCTATTTTCACACAGATGAAGGAAATTTACAACCTCGTGCAAGAAAGGGAATTTTCATTGGTTACCCAATTGGGGTAAAAGGATACAAAGTGTGATCTCTGGATGATAAGAAGTGCTTAGTGTCAAGGAATATTATCTTCAATGAGCAAGAGAAATACAAGAGTTTGTTAAAGGAACCAGAAACAAGAATGAATACTGAGTTTCTTGACATTATACTGGGTATTAATGATTCATCTGAGAATAATACAGGGATTGATCATAAGGATGTAACAGTCTCATATGATCAGGCAGATCTAGAAACAAAAGCTTATGAATCAGGAGAAGATAATGAAAATGATAATTCTTTATCAGAAACAGAACCACAGAGCTACATATTAGCAAGAGACATAACAAGGAGGGATATTAGACCACCAAAAAGGTATGATGACCATGTCAATATGGCATGTGAGGTAGCTGAAGAAATCTCTGCAAATGAACCATCAAGCTATTAAAATGCCATGAAAACAAGAATAATAACAAATGGAAGAAAGCCTCATATGAGGAAATGAAATCCCTTTACAAGAACTTCACTTGGGAACTGGTCAAGCTACCTAAGAACAGAAAGGCGATAGGCTGAAAATGGATTTTCAAACTAAAACAAGGGATTCCTAGAGTTGAAGAGCCTAGGTATAAGGCCAGATTAGTGGCAAAAGGCTTTGCTCAGAAGGAAGGTCTTGATTACAATGAAATATTCTCTCTAGTTGTGAAGCATGTCTCAATCAGGTATCTTATGTCCATAGTGGTTAATGAAGACCTTGAGCTTGAACAATTAGATGTAAAAACAACATTTTTACATGGAGACTTAGAAGAGCAAATCTTCATGAGTCAGCCAGAAGGATACGAGGTGAAAGGCAAAGAAAATTGGGTGTGTCTTCTAAAGAAGTATTTGTATGGACTCAAGCAGAGTCCTAGACAGTGGAATCAAAAATTCAACAGTTTCATGATTGAAATTGGGTTCAGGAGAAGCAGGTTTGACAACTGTGTTTACATAAAGAGAATGAATGATACTTACATTTATCTTCTTCTTTATGTAGATGATATGCTTGTTGCTAGCAAAAATAAACAAATGATTGCAATATTGAAGGAACAGTTAGGAACCAAGTTTGATATGAAGGATATGGGGTCAGCAAGAAAGATTTTTGGTATAGACATAATCAGAGACTGAGTTAATGGTACTCTAAGACTGTCTCAAGCTGATTACATAAAAAAAGTATTAAGGATTTTCATAATGGAAGAATCAAAGGTTGTTCATACACCATTAGAAGTTTATTCAAATTAAGATCATCAGATGAAGATCAACTTGATCAAGACTCAAAGTTCATGAAGGATGTGCCCTATTGTATGCAGCTGGCAGCTTGATGTATGGTATGATTGGTACGAGACCAGATCTTGCCTATCCTGTGGGCATGATCAGTAGATACATGAGCAAGCCTGTCAAGGTTCACTGAAATGTAGTTGAAACATGTCTGTTATTCAAAATGGGATCAGATTTCAAGATATATGGATTTTGTGATGCTGACTTTGCAGCTGATTTGGACAAAAGGAGATCAATTACTGGTTTCAGTTTTATCTCAGGGAATTGTGTTATCAGCTAGAAATCAACATTACAAAGGGTTGTAGCTTTGTCAACTACATAATATGAATACATTGCGTTAACAGAAGCATCTAAGGAAGCAATGTGGCTAAGGGGACTAAGTGACGAGTTTGGTTACTCTCAAGACTCAGTAGAGATCTTTTGTGACTCCCATAGTGCACTAGCTTTAGTAAGAAACAATGTTCATCATGAGAGAAGCAAACATATGGCAACAAAAATGCACTTTGTTAGAGACAAAGTAGCGGATGGTGAAGTGCAGATTTTAAAGGTTCATACTGATGATAATCCTGCCGATATCTTCACCAAAGTATTGTCAATTAGTAAGTTCAAGAACTTCTTGGGTTTACTAGGTGTTTCTTTCAACTAAGAAGAAACAAGATCTGAGGCTTGGGATTCATCTAGTGAATGGAAGTGATTCTGCACCAAGGAGAAGTTTGTTGGGTTTGGTATCAGAATCAATCTTGGTTTAGAGCAGATTTTTCTTAATCTTGTTCGATTTCATTTCAGGTCCGGTTCAAATCAAGTTGCAGCTGGTTTTAGCTGAGTTGATTTCAATTGCCTGGTTCAGTATGATTTCGAAATTGGTTTACTCTTTGGTCTTTGGTTTGTTCTGTTTTAATAGAATAAACAGATTCGTTGTTGCCGTTGGAGTTGGTTATCGCTGGAGCTCGAGTATAAGAGGAATTTGTTGATCTTTACAGAGAGATATTGCGAGTTTGAGTTGGGTAATTGGTGAGTGAATCAATTGTTCGAGAGGTGAGAGAATTGGGAAACACTTGGGGCTATTTTCGGGTGAGAGAGTGAGCTCGTGTGAGTGTGAATTCTTGTTGTTCATCTATGTAATCCAACTTTGTATCATGATCGATTCACTAGTGAATTCCGAGGGAAACCTCGGCCAGATGTAGGCTTCAATTGAGCCGAACTGGTTAAATTGCTTGGTGTTCTTGCATTTTCATTCTTTTTTTCATTCTTGATTCGAAGATTGATTTGCGTTAGATCCTAGGTTGTTTTGTGAAACGATCACAAATCGGTTGTATCAAAGAGGTTTTGATAAGATCTTAGTTACAAGATATTTAATGGGGAAAAACGATTAGTTGATGGTCCACTAATTCTTGTATTCTTTGGATTGCTTTCTTATGTAAACTAGAAAAAGTTGTGGATCCAGTCCCTTAATCTATTTTCTAGATGAGTGATACCGTCGAATTAGTCACTCACAAGATTTTTTAATAGACCTAAAGCGTGGCACCATCTTCGACTAACCAACATGACGATTCTTTTTCAAATATAATAACCATTAGACCACGACCACTTGGTTTTTATTCTTTGGATAATTACTTTTGTCAAGTGTCGTGCCTATAGTTATAGAAACTTTAGGCGATTTAGAAAATATGGGCTCTTAAATAATAATTAAAAATAAATAGTAATTAAAAATAAATAGTATTAAATATTCAAATACAATATTTTTGATAAAAGTTTATTATAAAAAGACGTAGACACAATTTTTGTTTATTTTTTCAACCAAATTTTCATATTTAGTGTTCCGCACAAGTTCTCTTTTAACAGATATGATGACTTAGCGGTTCAATTTTTCTTGTGTCATAATATTCCCGATAATATAATGAATGCTCTCAATGCTTCAAATATATTTCAAGATTAGTATAAGATGTCGTCAAATAATAATTATTTACTGATTTCAAATCTTCATATCAAATAGATAACCAAATGTTTCTTCATACTTTTGAAACTGTTCAAATATTTTATCTAAAAAAAATGAATTCGATCTATATTTTGGATGAAATAAATATTTATAAAACAAATTTATAGTTTTTTCAGTTGTTTATATTTTTTACTATTATGTTATATGGAACACTTAGTCTTGGGGCTCCAAATGCTTTTATATATTTACGAAGTATGAAGCAAATACCTTTTTTGTATAATATTAGGCACGCTTCTAGTTTGGCCTTACTTGCAATCACTTATTTTATATGCAACCAACCGTCGATCTTGGCCACTAAAGAAATATTAAGCAAAAAAGTCTTAAAACTTTGAGAGTTTAGGAAACAAAAAGCATAACAAAACAATCTGTTAAAGATAACAATAAAGTTGATTTTTATCATAGATTTAAAAGGGTGCACTTGAAGCAGATCTTAGATTGATACGTTTTACATTTAATTTGGAGCTTAGTGGGAAAAATGAGTAATTGAATGACACATTCCTAAAAATACAAGGAAATTTAATTAGATATATGAATCAGCTGATAAGACAACAAAAAGCTACTATGATTTTTAAAAAGAAACGCATAAGCCAACAATTTTACTAAAATTTTAAAATTAACTAAATGAATAAAAAATTGTGTCAAAATTAAGAGTGTAAATGACAAACATATTATAGAAAAATAACAAATATATGTTTTAGTGTAGGTTGGTTAAAATCTGCTAATAGATTATATATATAGTTGAAAATACAAGTTGGGTTATATAACTGAATAAATCAAATATATGTAGAAACGGAGGGAGGGAGGAATCAGATACTAACATGGACGTGTAGGAGCATGCACACATTAGCTACGACTTGTCGCTGTAAGAATAACCTTTTTAAAGGCCCTTTAATTTCTCACACCATTATATTTCTTATCCCTCTAGCTCTCAATTATTATAATTTAATCTTCAATAGCTTCCAATGTTAATTTCAGAGTGGATATGAACACTACTATGAACTGTCCCGCAATAAAACTAATTTTTTTTCTTTTTAAATCCACAAAATAGTACAAAATTAGTTGGTGCAAATAGTAATGCATACAAAAATCTAGTGGAATAAGAAAAAAATTGAAGGAGAATAAAAGTTAATGGAAAATGTTCCTCAACTCTTTTGTAGAGAACCAAATTTCATCATAAAAATGGATTTTTCCACTTAAAATATAGATCCCACAAACATTCTACTAAAATTTAAAAACAGATAAATGGTAAAATTTAAAAGTAGCCTTTAGCTCCAAAAAACGATTTATGGTGTCTTCTTTTCTCTCTCTCTCTCTCTCTCTTAGTTACCGTTTCTAGCCATTTCTCGTTTCTTCTTTTTCCGATCACCGGTGCTGGCTCTGGTCTCCGGCGCCGGCTAGAACCTCATGACCAAGAAATTCCCACCCCTTCTCCCAGAAAACCTAAAAAATCCCGTAAAAATTCACCCTCGTCTTCCTCGTCTCCCCTCTCTAAAAAGCCTCCTCCAATTCCCTCGATCCCTCCTCCTCCTCCTCCTCCTATCTTTGAAGATGATCACACCCCATGGGCCTCAGAAATCTCCGATTAAAGCTCCCCTGAAGACCTCTGCTTTAAAGCCCTCTGTCTCTCTTCCTGGATAAGGTCCTGATGTTGCTTCTACATCCTCTGGTTCTCGCCAGACCATATTGACCCAGATCTCCACCCAAGAGACCCTGGCTCATCAAATTGCTACTGAATCTGCGGGCCTAGGATCCAATCCCCCCTGCAGAGACACAACAAAAATTATCCTGGTGCGACAGAGTCAAGCACGCCTCTCAGACAATGTCCAAAAATGGAGAACCCTTTACGCTCGATTCCGGGGAACTCTGCGTAGATATCCCAAACGAGGTATACTCCAGGAACAAGCATCGCTGGGAAAAGTTTGTAATTGGACAATTCAATGGTAGAGCTCCCACACCAGGCGCTCTTCATGCCATCTCTAATGGCATATGGAGTCCCAAAAATCGAGATATCACAGTCTCGAGACTCTCATCTACTGCTTTCCTCATCAAAGTTCCCTCTGTAATTACTCGACAAATAATCCTTGCTGGCACATAGGTAAGCAAGCTATGTTCGTAGCCAAATGGGAACCAGGGCTTGAACCTGAAATTCCTATTCTAAAAGCGGTTCCCATATGGATTGATTTTCATGGCGTTCCACCCCATTTCTATCATGAAGAAGGGCTAGAGCACATAGCAAGCCTACTCGGCCATCCAGTCTGCCTTCACCCAAGTACGGCAAACATGATTAACCTCGAAGTTGCTCGAGTTTTTACAGTCATAGATCCTTCAAAACCTCTCCCTGAAGCGGTAAATGCTAGGTTCGAAGGTGGCCAGGTGGTCAGAATTGGAGTTACCAGCCCTTGGCTACCTCCTATGTGTGAGTTCTACCATGAAGTGGAACACACTATAAGCAAATGCTCCTTAGCCCCTATCTCTTGTCAAGCCTGTAAATCATCAGGCCACCCCTCAGACACCTGCCCTCGAGCCAAAAAGGCGAGCTCAGAGAAACAAAGCATTGAGGCTACTCCAATGGACCATAAGAAAGCTCAGCAAGCACCAAAGCTTCCTTCATCTCCCATTGCAGCTCCTCAGGACCTAGTCACTACATCAGCAGGCACTCTCATTTTGGATCTTGGTTCCCTTCTAGTTAAAGACAACAGTTAAGAGGAGGTCCTCTTTGCCTTATCCTCTAATGCTTTGAAATCCAATTTTGTCCCCTCTGAAGATTTAGCTGCTATTCATGAAGAAAGTTTCTCCTCAGCCTCAAGTGACTCTGACAAAGTGATGAGTGATCCCGACAAGATCTCCAAGGACTCCTCTGATGCATCAGATTCAAACCCTTTCCGACAGCCTCAAGCTCAAGAGGCTCCCTTCCTACCAGTCCAATCCAAGAAATCAAAAAGCTTTTGGGTAAAAAACTTCAGAAACTGGCGAAGCTTCATGCGAATGTTCAAGGCTTTCACTCTCACGCATCCTCAGCAAAAGGCATTCATAGTTCTGATCTAGCCTTAACTGGCCCTGCAAAATATCTGGATGATCTCCAGAAAACCTCTGATCGGGGCAAAGGCCTCAAATCAACCTTTTGATTAATGCATATAAACACATTTTGTTGGAACGTTATGGGTTTTAATTCCTCTTCAAGGCGCAGAAGTTTTCGTAATTGGCTTAGATCCACAGACGCCCTTTTTGTAGTTTAATTGAAACAAAGGTGAAGATTAAGAATTTTCAAAAGATTGCAGCATCTACTTTTCCTGGTTGGGAAACAATCAGTAACTACGAATTCTCAACCCTCGGGAGAATTTGGGTTTCTTGGCATCATCTGTCAGTGTGACCATCCTTTTCAAGTCTGATCAAATGGTCTCAGGTGTTTTTAAACTACATGATATAGAAGATGAGTTGGTTATCTCTTTCATCTATGCCCGCAACTGCAAATACAAGCGGAGAGATCTCTGGGCTGATATGGAATCTCTAACTTCAAACTCATGTGTGGTTAACAAGCCTCATATTCTTCTTGGTGACTTTAACCAAATGCTAAATCCCGGTGATAGCTCTACTGGAAGCACTAAAATTCTTTCGGCTATGGAAGACCTTAGGCAATGCCTTAATAACTGCGAACTAGAAGACCTCCCCTCTCGCGGCTCCCACCATACCTGGTGGAATAATCAAGAATCTCGACCTCTTGCTCGGAAACTAGATCATGTTTTAGCTAATGAGCATTGGCTATCACTATTTCCACTTTCTTACAGCTACTTTGCAGAGCCTTCCTTCTCGGACCACTCACCAGGTTGTGTCTGCCTTGGTAGCTATGGAAATAACTTGAAAAAGCCTTTTAAGTTCTCTCATTTACTGCTAAAAAATCCTTGTTTCCTTTATGTTGTAGCTCAGCCCTGGAATAACTTCCTAATCAGAGGGACAACAATGTTTGTCTTGGTCAAAAAGCTCAAGCTTCTCAAACGCACCATCAAAGCTTTCCGTAAAGAGAACTACTCGGGTATTGAGAAGCGCGTTAAGAATGCTCACTCATCACTACTTGAGGTGCAAGAAGAGCTCCTCACAAATCTTTCTCCAACTCTTGCTACGGCGGAAAAATAGGCTCATAGAATTTGGATCACCCTAGCCCAAGCAGAAGAGACTTTCCGTAGGAAACGATCCAGAATTTTATGGCTATCGGAAAGGGATAAAAACTCATCCTTCTTTCACAGAGCCATTGCAACAAGAAGAGTAGCCAACCACATCCACTTTCTGATTGATGATAATGGTGAAAAGCTTGAAGCACAATCAGACATTGAACATCACTACCTTGATTTCTATAAAAATCTCTTGGGTAATGGTCAACAACAACTGTCACAGGAGGATATTAACCTTATTCCCACTTTGACTCCTTATAGCTGCCCAGCAGAGACTTCCCAAAAGCTTACAGCCCAAATCACAGCCGCTGAGATCAAAATTGTACTCTTCTCACTTCCCCGCAATAAATCCCCAGGACCGGACGGTTACACAGTAGAATTTTTCCAAGCATGTTGGGGGTTCATAAGTGAGGAGTTTACAGCTGCTATCAAGGAGTTCTTCAGGAACGGGAATATGTTAAAGCATATAAACAGCATTGCGGTAACGCTTATCCCAAAGAAACCAAACGCTGAGAAAATAGGTGACTTTAGGCCAATCTCTTGCTGCAACTTAATATATAAAGTCATAAAAAATATTTTAGCTAATCGACTCTAATGCTTAATTCCCGACATGATTTATCCTTTGCAATCCGCTTTTGTCCAATGACGAGTCCTTATAGAAAATTTTCTTCTATCAACTGAACTGGTACAAGGCTTCCATCGAGAAAACCAATCATCTCGGGCTATGCTAAAAGTATATTTGAAAAAAGCTTTTGATTCACTACAATGGGACTTTATCATCCACTCTCTGCAAGCAGCTAATCTGCCTCCAGTATTCATAGCATGGGTTCATCAGTGTATATCAACTACAAGCTTTTCTATCAACATCAATGGAAGCCTATGCGGCTACTTCAAAGGGAAACGGGGAATCCGACAAGGAGATCCACTATCGCCTTATCTATTCATTATAGCTATGGAGTTCCTAACACAGCTCCTCAAATCAAACTTCGAGTCAGGTGCTATCAAGTACCACCCTTCGGAAAAAATCCAGAAAATCTCTCACCTCGCCTTCGCCGACGACCTAATGATCTTCTTCAATGGAAGCATTGAGTCTTTTTCAGCCATATCAAACACTCTTTCTACGTTCCATAGGATCTTGGGACTCCAAATGAACATCCATAAATCTGCTTTTTATTCGGCATGGACTTCCCCAAGCCTTGGTCTTCTTGCGCGACAACTTGGCCTTCCACTAGGAACTTTCCCCTTCCGCTATCTAGGGCTGCCATTAATGCACAAAAGGCTAAGCAAATCAGAATTTTCCCCACTATTTGATTCGCTTTCTTCTCGTTTCAATCACTAGGCAACTAAGTCGTTGTCTTTTGCAGGAAGGCTTCAGCTCCTTACTTCGGTCATCACTAGCACTCTTAATTTTTGGATGCAGTCCTTCATTCTTCCTAAAGGATGCTTAAAGACCATTGATAGCATGTGCTGTACTTTCCTGTGGACAGGAAACTCAACTAAAAAAGGCGGAGCAAGAGTAAATTGGAGACAAGTCTCCCTCCCCAAAGAAGAAGGGGGACTAGGACTTAGAGACTTCGGCACTTGGAACCGGACTCTTATGCTGAAACTTCTCTGGTTTCAAGTTTCTAAGCCAGAATCAGTCTGGGTTCGGTGGAACATACTGCAGAGACTTAAAGGAAAAGCCTTCTGGCAAGTGGAGCCAAGGCAATATGACTCTTGGATTTGGAGATCAATCCTCAATCTTCGTTCATTGGCGCATAATTTCATCAAATGCTCTATCGGGAATGGGCAATTGGCGAGCTTGTGGTATGATAATTGGCTTCCTTGTGGACATCTTACTAACTTAGGTCTTGTTTCTGGTCACTTGCAGATCAGAGTACCCTTGGATGCTAACGTTGCAGCTGCTGTCCGGGGAGCTGCTTGGAGACTACCCTCAAGGCGTTACGGATCTCAGCCAATCCAAACCCTTCGTAATGCACTGCAAAACACAGAAACACCCTCCCCTACTAACGAACCAGACACTTTCTCATGGTGTACCTCTGCAGCAACTGGAGCGTTCTCATCGCAGCTCACATGGCAAGACCTTAGACCAAAAGCAACACCTCAGCCTTGGTGCAAGATATTTTGGTTCAAAGGTTACGTGCCGAGACATGCCTTAAATTTCTGGCTTGCGCATCTTGATAGACTGCCTTTGCGGGTAAAGCTTAAAGCTTGGGGCCTCATACAAACTGATTTGTGCCCAGTTTGTGACAGATTCGCTGAAACACTTGAGCACGCGTTACTCCACTGCAAATTTGCAATTTCTATCTGGACACTTACTCTGACCAGGCTAAGAACGCAGGGGCAGACTATTGGGGACTGAGGCTCTCTGGTGACATGGCTTAGCATCACATCATCAGCCTCCACATCCATTCTCAAAAAGATTGCTGCTCAAGCAACCATATACCACCTGTGGAGAGCTAGGAACTCACTAATCCACGCCAACACCCACCCTTCTCCTCATGCTCTCTTCAGCCAAATTGACAGATGTGTCAAGGATATCATCCTTTCTCGAATTCACACTCACGCTTACTCTTCGATGCTTTCTCTATGGCTCTAACCTGATTAGTAGTTGCCTTGAATATCAATCTTCACCTTGTTTCTTTTAAGCTTTTTATATTTTTTGGGCCGAAAAGATACTTCATCCAACTAAAAAAATTGTAACGTTCCATTTTTTGGTTTAAATATTCACATGTTATCAAGAAAAATTTTTTTTTTAAGTAATACAAAAAAATTAACTTTTTCACAAGAATTTATTCCTCTAATCAATAAATCAATTTCCTTTGTGTTGTAAAACTATTACACATTTATAATCGTTTAAAAATATTACTAAACAGTTTTTAAAAAAATATATCGCAAACATAAAAATTAGATTTTAAATAAAAATTTTGGGTTAAGATTTTTCAAAAAAAATTTAAGGTTTAGTTTTGAAAGAGTAATAAATTAATTTTGAATACTTATGATATTAGAGTTTAAAACTATAATAAATTTGTTGTAGTTTTGGAATTAATTACATTTATGTGGTATTCTTAAAAAAATTGAAAATGTGATGTATTTTGGAGACTATTATACATAAAAAATAATGAGACGTTGGCGAGAGGTCTTTGGCCATTGCAGGTCGACAAACAATTTTGCCTCTCCATTTCATTAATGGACGGTCCAATAGAATCTTATTATCACTCAATAAAAATATAAAAGACTCTATGATAATATCAAAATATACAAGTCATAGAATCACATCTTCATAACTTTCTGTGTAATTTATTATATTTTATATATGGCATATAGAATATATAATTATAATTTCTTTGTTTTTTTGGTTTGACATCCTAAATATAATACTAGGGCATAATTCAAATCAATATTTAACATTTTTTATACATAAAAAATTGTGCCTCGATCGCATCTAATCATTATTTAGAAAAAACTTTCGTATCATAACTTCAAATCGAACGTAATTGAAGTCTACATTTGATTAAGACATTAACAATATAAATCAATGCATATATTCATTTAAATTGCACGCGTATCAAATATTTTGGCTTATTACCCCTAAAACAAATGGGAGTATATGAGAATCAATCAGAAAAATAAAGTAACATGTTTGACCAATAAAAAAAGCAAAGCCCAAGTTGTCCTATATTACTCACTAGCTCGTACACTAGTATTCCAATAGTGTGAGTGTGACATGACTCTATATATATACTTGATCTCATTCATGCATACTCACTCTATATAACACACTTCATACAAGCCTTCAACGTAATTATAAAAACCAATTCCAAAGTTTTTATATATCATCATCATTATCGAGATCATGATGATGATGAAGATGTCAATGGCATACAAACAACCATTACCTCCTTCACCGGCGTTACACTTTCCTCCTGGTCCGTCGAGATTTGGTCCTAATTTGTTAACTCTAAACCCATGTAGTAGTGGTCTAAAAGACAAAGTCGTGGTCATAATGGGTGCAACCGGAACAGGAAAGTCACGACTCTCTATTGATCTAGCCACACGTATTCCTGCAGAGATTATAAACTCAGACAAGATTCAAGTTCACCAAGGTCTAGACATTGTCACAAACAAAATCACAACCGAAGAGAGTTTTGGCATACCACATCATCTCCTAGGCGTCTTACCCCCAGAAGCTGACTTAACAGTTGGAAACTTCCGCCACATGGCTAATCTTTCAGTTGAATCAGTCTTAAACCGTGGAAAGCTTCCAATCATCGTTGGAGGTTCAAACTCGTACGTAGAGGCTTTAGTTGATGATGAAGATTACAAGTTTAGGTCAAGATATGATTGTTGTTTTCTATGGGTGGATGTGGCACTTCCTGTGTTACATGAGTTTGTCTCTGAAAGAGTTGATAAGATGGTGCAAAATGGAATGGTTGATGAAGTTCGAGAAATATTCGACTTTTCTGATTGTAATTACTCAAAAGGGATAAAGAAAGCTATTGGAGTTCCAGAGTTTGATAAGTTTTTCAGAAGTGAACCGTTCTTGAATGTTAGAGACAAAGAAGAGATGTTATGTAAAGTGGTCCAAGAAATAAAGAGTAATACTTTTGAGTTAGCTTGTAGGCAAAGAGAAAAGATAGAAAGGTTGAGAAAGATGAAGAAGTGGAGCATTAAGAGATTAGATGCAACTCCGGTATTCATGAGGCGAAGATCAAAGGCGGATGCTGACGTGGCATGGGACAGGTTGGTAGCTGGACCGAGCAGTGATGTTGTGTCGCGGTTTATGCTTGACATTCAGACCGGAAGGCAGCTTGTGGAACCATCCAGGGAACGTGAGATGTCACGGTGTCTAGTAGCCTGATATCATTTACGAGTAATTGATGATCATCAATATACGAGAGATATGGCATGCGCTACACAATAAAGTACTATTAAGTATTATATATAGTATTGTGAGATACTAAATTTTGGCATGTAACGGTTAATATTAATCAGTATATATATTATCATCTTCTTTTTTTGGGATGTAAATTAATAATGAGAGTGTAAGTGGACCTAATTGGTTCTTTCTATTAAGGGAAATCTTATCAATCATAAATTATTAAGTTGTTGACAAAAAAACAAACTAATTAATTATAAGAGTTGCTATTTATATATTGAGATGATTAGTCATTTATATAATTAAAGGAGCTAGGGAGGGCATTTACAAAAAGGTGGAAAAGAAAACGAATAGATTAGTAGTGGAGGAACAAATTATATTATATTATATATAAGCTAAAAAAATGAAACTGTTATAAACCACTCAAATGATATGATATGATATGATAGGATATAGAAAGATTAATAAATAAAGTAGTAATAGTAATTAAGGGGATAAAACAAAGAAAAGAGTAAAATATATAGATAGATAGATAGGCAATGACCGTACAGTAAGAAAACAGGAGGCACATGAAGAAGCCGTACAGAGAAGGCGTTGACAAAAGACTAAAAGTAAAGCGTGGATTGATTCGATTCATGTTGTGTTGAGTTGAGTTGGGTCCCAATCCAAATATAAATATAAATATAAATATAAAAATAAAAATAAATGCGGTCTTAATTGGAAGCCATCGGCAATCGCCATCCCGTGTGCATTTGGCGTCTCTCTTCTTTTGGGTCCCTCTTTCCATTTTCTTTCTTTTATCTCTTTCATTTTCTTTGCATATATTCATTCATGCATTTATTCATCCAATAAAAATACATCTCAAACACTTTCCAAAATCACTCACAGATTTAAGGTAAGTGCTGTGAATTTAGTAAATTTATATTTTTTGCTGTAAAAAGTTGTTGACTGCAAGAATTATTGCTCTAACTTTTATTTTTTTTGCTGTAGGATTTTGGCTTTAGAAATCTTGGCTGCAAGTTTTCAAAATCAAATTATAATTGGCAAATAACAGTGTTGCTCTATAGATCCAAAAACTAAACAAAATAAAATTTATTGCTTTATAAATCAAAAATCTCCACCGAGTTTGATTGGCGAAAACTTAATTATTTAGAAATCAATATGGCTCTGCATAGATTTTAAAACACTTACCAATTACCACCTTTTTGATATCTCTATTTTCTTATAACTAAATACGTTTAAAGTACTCCAAATATTTATTCATTTATGTAACTTAACGATTTATTTTGTCTAACATTATATACTATATGCTATATTAAAGTTTTCATTTGCACAACAATAATGTTTCGCACACATTTTCTACTTATAGATTATATATCTTATTTATTTTTTCCATGGACTAGTTGTTATTATCCAAATGGAACTTATATTGTGAAATCAACAATTTATTTTTTCTTTCACATATTCATTCTTAAAATTAAATATGCAACTTACAAAAATATAAAAATTTCATAATTATTTTTCGGATCTTCACTAGTGTTTTTTTCCAACTCGGTCTCTATATGCTTATGGGTAGATGTGACTAAAATGCAATGTGGTTTTGACTTCATTTGAAACTATAGGAGATGAAGACAAAAGACAACTTGGCAAAAAAATAAAATATAGAATAAAAGAATCACATCTTTTGGGTACACATAAACGGTTAAAATTCTATATATTCCTCACATTAATACGATTTTTATTTTTATTTTTATTTTTAAGCAAGATTCCATGAATCTCTTTCTTCTTTCTTTTTAGTTTAATCATGTTAGATGTAAAAAAAATTCTCAGATTTTTATTTATTGTTCGTTTGTGTGTGTTGGAGTACGGTATCAGAAACATGTCTCAGCTGAATCAAGTATGTGATTCATGTTGGTTTTCTTTCGGAATTAATTGAATCCGATTTTGGGTTTAATTAGTTGGTTTAATGAAAGAAAGGAAAGCGACACTGTTTTGGATCACTTATGTTCCAACGGTAAAACATAAATTTGTTATAGCTGTTAGAGTTAGTTGTGGTTCCGCCAGCTCAAGCTTAAATTCATGAGCTGAAATCTGTTTGAAGAGAGTTCAAGGAGATTGGATTGTGTTCGAGAAACACGGTGAGAGAATCTATTGTAAAGAGGTGTGAGAAATTGAGAAACACAAGGGCTTATTTTCGGGTGAGAAAATTGAGTGTTCTTGAGAAATTTCTTGTGGTTTGATCTTTGATTATGGTGTTGTAGATACTCAAATCCATTATTGAATTATGAGGTTAATCCTCGGCCAGACGTAGGCTTCAGTTTGAGCCGAACTGGATAAATTTCTTGTGTCATTTACTTTTCAAATTTTTTTTATTGTTTTGCGAGTTTTGATTTACCGCACATTAATCGGTCACAAGTCTGTTTATCAGTAGGATCTTAGGAACAAAAAGTGGTATCATAGCTTTGGCATTTATTGTTTAGATTTTTTTTCTGATTTGTTGAACTTCAACATGTCATCATCAAGAATTGATATGGAGAAGTTCAGTGAAGGTAACTGATTATAACTTGTGGAAGGAAAAGATGTTGGCTCACTTAGAGATACTTGGTTTGATGGAATCCTTGAAGATTCGGGAACTAGAATAATCAAAGAAGGAATCAAACAAGACTAAGAATGAGTCAACATGAGATGATTCAAAAAAATCTTCTGAATCTCAAGAAAAATCCAAAGAAAAGGAGCTTGAGATAGCTGAGAAACAAAGGAAAGTACGTAGCACTATTATTCTGAGTGTTACTGATCAAGTTCTTAGGAAAATCATTAAAGAACAAACTGATGTGGAATGTTGAGCGTATTAGATGCAATGTACATGTCTAAGTCATTGCCTAATAGAATATACTTAAAGCGGAAACTGTATGGTTTTAGGATGAGTGAGTCTATCTCTATTGAGCAAAATATTGATGAATTCTTAAGGATAATCACAGATCTGGGGAATGTCAAAGTGATAGTTACAGATGAAGATATGAGAATCCAATGTAGCAGTAGCTCAAAAGGACTCAAGCTTATGGCATTGTAGACTTGGTCATATAAGCCAGAGAAGTCTTTATTCACTGGTAAAGAAAGGTCATATAGAAAGTCCAAATAATGTGAAACTGAAACTTGTGAGTGTTGTATATACGGCAAATCTCACAGGACAAGTTTTTCAGTTGGAAGTCACACCAATAAACAATGCCTTGAGTATGTACATGCAGATTTATGGGGTTCTCAAAACATTCAAGAGTCACTCAGCAAATGTCATTACTTCTTAAGCATAATACATGATTTCTTAAGAAAAATATGGGTATATTTCTTAAAGGCAAAATATCAAGCACTGGAAAAGTTCATTGATTGGAAGATTTTAGTAGAAAACCAATCATGTATAAAGGTTAAGAAGTTGAGAACAGAAAATGGTCTTGAATTTTGTAATTCAGAGTTTGATAAATTCTGTAGTGATCAAGGAATAACACGACATAAGACCATTCCTTACACTCCATAGCAAAATGGAGTGGTAGAAAAAATGAACAGAACAATATTAGAGAGGGTAAGAAGTATTCTGAGTGATTCAGGGCTGCCTACAGTATTTTGGGCAAAAGCAGTGAATATTGTTGTGTACCTCATAAACAAACTACCTGCAAAAGTGTTTGGAGATCAAATTCATGATGAAGTGTGGTCAAAAACAACACCAATATACAGTCACTTGAGGAGTTTTGGTTGTATTCGTTACTATCATACATATGACTATATGAGGGGAAGTTGCAGCCTAGAGCAAAGAAAGGTATCTTCATTGGTTATCCCACTAGAGTTAAGGGGTACAAAATCTGGTCTCTTGATGACAAGAAATATCTTGTTTCGAGAAATGTTGTCTTCAATGAACAAGAGAAGTATAAATCTCTTCTCAAAGGACCAGGAGAAGCCAGAAGAAACACAGAGTTCCTGGACATAATACTTGGTATAATTGAGTCTTTTGCAAAGGTTGCAGGAAATGTTCTTGATGAAGCAACAACTCAGGAAAGTCTAACATGAAATTCAGAATCAAGAAACAAATGAAGTAAATAAAAATGATCAAGATTCTCAGGAATCGGAACCACAAAGTTACAGACTTGCTAGAGACAGAACCAGAAGCGAGATAATACCACCAAAAAGGTTTGAGAATATTGTGAATCTGGCATGTGAAAGAGGAGAATACATCTCAACAAATTAACCATTTAGCTTCAAAGAAGCAATGAGTGGTAATCTTAAAGACATATGGAGAAAAATAAAAAATGAGGAAATGGATTCATTGTACAGGAATTTCACATGGGATTTGGTCAAGTTACCAAAGAACAGAAAGGTGATTGAGTGTTAGTGGATATTCAAATACAAGCATGGAATCTTAAGAGTAGAAGAACCAAGGTACAAGGCCAGACTTGTAGCAAAGGGTTTTGCTCTAAAGGAAAGACTGGATTATAATGAAATATTCTCTCCAATTATGAAACATGTCTCTATCAGGTACCAACCAGAATTAGAAGAGGAGATCTACATGAACCAACCAGAAGGTTACAAAGTAAAAGGAAAAGAAGAATGTGTGTGTTTACTAAGAAAGTCATTGTATGGACTCAAACAGAGTCCAAGACAATGGAATCAGAAGTTTAACAGTTTCATGACTGAGATTGGCTTTAGGAGAAGCAGTTTTGGCAACTGTGTATACATAAAGAAGTCAGCTGGAATCTGCATCTATCTCCTTTTGTATGTAGATGATATGCTGGTAGCTTGTAAAGACAAGCAGATGATTTCAGCATTAAATGATCAGTTAAGCACTAAGTTTCAATGAAGGATTTGGGGCAAGCCAGAAAGATTCTTGGAATTGTTATATTTAGGGACAGAAAGAGTGGTACATTGAAGCTATCTCAGGCAGAATACATGAAGAAAGTTTTGAAAAATTTCAGAATGGAAGAATCTAAGCCAATGCATACTCCCTTGGGAGTTCATTTCTAGCTTAGAGCAGCTGATGAAGATCAACTAGACCAAGATGCAGAATATATGAAGGATATACCCTATTGTAATGTTGTGGGTAGCTTGATGTATGGGATGATTGGCACACGTCTTGATCTTGCTTATCCAGTTGGTATTATAAGCATATTCATGAGCAAACCTGTTAGAGAACATTGGAATACTGTTAAATGGGTATTGAGATATGTGAAGGGATCAGTTGATACTTGTCTAGAGTTCACAAAAGGTTCTGATTTCAGGATATTTGGCTATTGTGATGCAGATTTTGCAGCATATTTAGATAAAAGGAGATCAATCTCAGGTTTTAGTTTCATCTCTGGAACATGTGTAATAAGCTGGAAATCTTCGTTACAAAGAGTTGTGGCTCTGTCTACAACAGAATCATAATATATTGTTTTAACAGAGGCATCTAAAGAAGCAATATGGTTAAAGGGGTTAATTGAAGAGTTTGGTTATTCTCAAGAATCAGTGGAAATCTTTTGTGATTCACAAAGTGATTTGGCTTTAGTAAAGAACAGTGTCCATCATGAGAGGACAAAGCACATGGCTACCAAAATGAATTTTGTGAGGCACAAAGTGGTCGATGGTGAAGTTCAGATTACAAAAGTCCATAATGATGATAACCCGGCTGATATCTTCACCAAAGTCTTGTCCATTGGCAAGTTCAAGACATTCTTGAAATTGCTAGGTGTTTTATTCAACTGAATTGAAATGTTTTCGAGGTTAGAGTTCAACTAATAGAAGAGGAGAAGTGTTTCAGTACCAAGGAGAAGCTTGTTGGAGTATGGTATCTGAAACATGTCTCGGCTGAATCAAGTATGTGATTCAGGTTGGTTTTCTTTCGGAATTAATTGAATCTGATTTTGGGTTTAATTAGTTGGTTTAATAAAAGAAAGGAAAGTGACACCATTTTGGATCATCTTTGTTTCAATGGTAAAACATAAATTTGTTATAGCCGTTAGAGTTGGTTGTGGCTTCGCGAGCTTAAGCTTAAATTCAAGAGCTGAAATCTGTTTGAAGAGAGTTCAAGGAAATTGGATTGGGTTCGGGAAACACGGTGAGAGAATCTATTGTAGAGAGGTGTGAGAAATTGGGAAACACAAGGGCTTATTTTCTGGTGAGAGAATTGAGTGGTCTTGAGCAATTTCTTGTGGTGTGATCTTTGATTCTGGTGTTGTAGATACTCAAATCTATTAGTGAATTCTAAGGTTAATCCTCGGCCAGACATAGGCTTCAATTTGAGCCGAATTGGATAAATCTCTTGTGTCATTTACTTTTCAGTTTCGTTTGATTGTTTTGCGAATTGAATTGTTTACCACACATTGAGATTGTATTTAGGTTCTTAATCGGTCACAAGTTTGTTTATCAGTAGTATCTTAGGAACAAAAGTATCATTGTATGATACGATACTATTTATTGCATGAAGGAGAGAAAATGAATTTGAAAGCTTGTCATGTCAAAGATGAAATTGTGTTAGAATTTTAAAATTATTGTTAATTTTCATTTGCCTAATGAATACATTCAGTTTGTTTTTTTTTTCTTTTTTCTATGTAGGAGTACTTTTTTTCCTGATTGGATAAATAATTTAGTAGCTTGTAGTACTTAAGTTATAATATAAGTTTGGTTAGAAAGAAAAGAAAAAGGTAAGAGTTTTGTCATTGTGTTCTTGTGGAGAAGTTGAAGGTCCATAAACTTGTAGTGTATAATAAGAGTGGGCTAAAAATAATCAGAATACTCTATGAAAATCGGCCCATCAACCGTGGAGGAGGAAGCAAGCGAATACTAGTGTTGAGTTTAAAGTTATTCAGCAAATTTGAAGTTTTTCCACTCGATTATGAATCGAAAAGCAAAGAGTGTATAGTTATGGTAATATAGTTAAGAAAGGAAAGGAAAGGAAAGAGTAATGAATCAGGTAATGCGAATGCCTCCACATGAGAAAGTGACGATGCAAGATTCATCCACAACCACTGTATAGTTATGTATAGGTCTCGCTAACAATGGTGGTAGTCGAATCAGAAGGTCACATACACATGCATTGTCCATTTGCTTCATCCACCTGCAACATTCTCTTTGCGCATCCGTCTGATGATGGTGATGGTGGTGCTCGTGATCGTGCTCGGGCTCGTGCTCATGATCATGCTCATGCTCGTGCTCATGTTCGTGATCACGGTCACGGTGGCGATGGTCCTCGTCCTCGTCGTCATCATCGTCGTCATCATCGTCATCGTCGTCATCATCGTCGTCATCGTCGTCATCATCATCATCGTCTTCATCATCATCATCGTCATCATCGTCGTCGTCATCATCATCGTCGTCATCATCGTCATCACGGCGACGGCGGTGGTCGTGGTCATGATCACGATCTCGGTGACGGTCACGGTGACGGTGATGGTGATGGTCGACATCATCATCATGGCTATGGTCATGATTAGGGTCACGGTGATGATGATGATCGACATCATCATCATGGCCGTGGTCATGGTGACTCTGATGGTCGACATCATCATCATGGCCGTGGGCATGGTGAGTGCGATGGTTGTCATCGTCATCATCATGATTGTGGCGACGACGGCGACGAGGAGGCGGAGGGGCGATGGGAGGGGAAACTGGAGAAGGTGGGGAAGGTGGAGAAGGTGGGGAGACTGGTTTCCTAGGGAGGCGGGCACATGCATAGTTAGCCAATGCGAACTGAGAGGCGCATAATGGACGAGGTGTTGGAAACTGAACGACTATTTGGCCACCTGAGAAAGACGAGAGTGCTAAACTGAGAATAGCTACAATTAAAAGTGTTTCCATGGTGGGTGTATTGAAGAGAGATCTTTAGTGTGACTTGTTTTTATATATCAAAGTTTCAAGAAAGCACAAAGAGAGTTGCAGAAAGATTTACGGACATTTCCAGCTTCCCATCTATTCTGCGTGACTTTGGTGTTTAGGTTAGGTCACTTGCAGTGCTTTCTTTTTGGAGAATTTTTCACTTTAGCACACCAACTAATCCTGTTTCACATTCCACAAACCAATTCAATCACAATCTAAATGCATCACAAGATAAACAGAACAACACATGTCAACAAGTTCAAGATTATGTATTCAACTAAGTTTTGATTGATCCTAAAGGCTAAAGCTACTCTCTATGATGGAGAAACAAGTGAATTCATGATTAAGATTTAAGACAAGTAGTCCAAGACGTTCTCTTTTGAACTTGACCATATCCACACTAAAGAGTATTTAATCACAGAGACGCTCTTTGGGTTCCTTTTCCTTCTCATTCATTACTAACATCATCTCTCTATCTTTCTGAACTTGTTCTCTCTGCTCTTTCAATTTATCTTTCCTCTCTTGCCATCCTTCCTCTAAGAGTTTCATAAACTTATCCTTAACAGCAAGCAAAGGATCTCTATCAATCAATTGATCATCTTTATAAGCTTCTCTCAATACTGCAGTCTTGATTCCTCCTTTCAAAGACAAGTAGAATATACCTGAATGTCTAGTAAAAACACTCGAGAATGCATTGGAAAATCGAAATTCATCGCAAAATTTGCCAAGTATAGGCACAGGGACACGCTTCAACAATGAGAGAGATAACAATTCATGAACAACACCAACTGTTCGTTTCTCCATATCTTTACTAGCTTGATCTAAGTGAGATACATCTTCATATGGTGATATGTAATCTTGCTCTAACCAATCTCTAGTCCATTCTCTCATCTCCTTTCTCAAGAAAAACCCAGACGGCAATTTCACATTGAAATTGGGTCGGATATGAACACCTGTTCTCAGAGTTTCATCTTCTGCTTTTAACTCAATGCTCGATTTAGCGAAATCAGGATTCCAAGAGACAAGCTCAAGATAGCATTTACCTTCTTCAGGCAAACCTTTTAGCCTAAAGTAATTTGGGTATTTGTGAACCAAATTCACCAGAAAATCATTAGGGAATCCAAATTCTCTCTTGACATGAACCAATTTATCAGCACTGATTACCTTATGTTTAGCCATCATCAGCAATTTGCACAGCTTGGAGACAATCAGATCCTCGTTATCAGCGTAAATCCTCTGTTGTTCGTCAAGAAAAGCCCTGAGACGAGTAGTGGGACGAATGAACTGAACAGGCTCGGACTTAGGCTTGATCTTATCATAATAGATCTCAAACAAAGAAGGATTCATATCAACGAAGCTCTTAGCTTTGAAATTAAGGCGTAACCTCTCACGACGTTTCTCAAGGTATCTGAGTGGAATTACTTGACCAGGCTCGTTCAACACTTCCTTGACAACACGAGCACAAAGCTTGTACCGTTTATCTTGCTCAATAGCTTCATCAAGCTTCGTATCTTTCTTCCATACCACTTTCAAACTCGAGATCAATCTGAATTGATGAGCATTGAATGGTAGCTTATTGGAAAAATTCAGAGATTTGATGATTTCGTAAGAATGTCTCAACACCATTATAGATTTAGGGTTTTTGATTGTAGTGTTAACTAAAAGAGGCGATGCTCTGTGTGTTCTAACGACTGTTTACAATTGAGAGTACATACAAAAAGGTTATTTAAATACCAACACAACACAACACATGTGATGTGAAGCTTATTTTTACATGTTTTTATAAATTTGTGAAGAAAGGTCATGACTCATGACTAATGGTCCTTAAACACATTATAACTTTGCTTCTACTTAGCATCAAAATAAATTCCTTAAACACAAGATAACTTTTCTAATTTTAAAAGCGTTAACAAATATAGTCTATTCCAATCTTACTTCACTATAGGAGGTTCATTTTGGCTTCACTCACAAATCCAAAAAAAAGCTTAAATCCACTTATAAGGATAGTATTTTCTTTTTGTAATAAATCAGTATCTATTTTTTTATTGTAACGGAAAAAAAAACAAAATTATTTGTTCCAATAAAAACAATAAAGTACCTCCAATTAACCCCTTTCTTATAAAAAAAAATAAAGTATCTCCCATTAAATCTAGTATCAATAATCAATATTTTGACTCATTTAGCATAAAATTGAAAAAGCAAAAGAAAGTGATATTAGGCCCAAATAGAAGCCTCTAGTCTACTTGTTAAAGATTAGAAAGTCCACCTCTGATTATACAGAGTTGGGCCTTTTGGACCAATTATTGATATGTGTTTTGACCCCATAAAAAGTACCAATTAGATTATTTGGTTAATTCGTTTGAGTGCCACGTTTCAGTAAACGCGGTCTCGAGACATGTGTCACTTAAGATATTTTACGGTTTCGGATTCGCGTTTGCGTCTAGACACGTGTTGCTCTCATCCTTTTTTTTATACCAAACCAAGACGTCATTTTATACAATGATTCTCTGTTATACCGTATACGCAATCATCAATAGACACGCGTCCTATCAACCAATCAAGTCTCGACACATATAATAGCTTTGAGCGTCATAGATCTCTTGTTCTAACATTTTGCCACGTGTATCATTCTAAAGCACTTGATTAACAGATATATATAAACAAGATCGCGACGCGCGAGTTATTAGAACGCTAAAACAAAACAACAACAACGATTCAATGCTTCTAGAGGGACGATTCTCCGTCGTCCAGATGAATACAAATAGACGGCTCAGATTCAACCAACCAAGTCGGATACCTAGCTCCGGTGAATCGGGGATAGAGAGTGAACGAGTTTTGATTCTTGTCTTCGAATTCATTAGTTGGGATATCCACACACTTTGTGCAATCGCTTCCGTTAGCCGTCGATTTTGCGCCATTGCTAGACGGATTCTCTGGCGGCGGCTTTGTGGTCACCGTGCTCCGGGAATGGTGGCGGCATTGTCTGGTTCAGATCCTAGTGGTCGAATCGACGGTGGATGGCATGCGTTAGCCAAACTTATGTTTTTCTGTGGTGGTGGTGAGTCGTCTAGGTATTTCAATCTGAGTCAAGCTTCGCCTGGTCACTTCGCCTGCGAGTCAAGATTCTCTAAAACCTCCGGCCGATTCTTCCTCCCTAAGAATTGCCGTGGAGATCTATTGTACATGAGTGATCCATGTGAGCATCACGCTGTAGGAGGAGATGAACATTTAGGAGTATTCAGAGGGGCATTTCGGGAATTTATGAGGTCAAAGACGAGACAGTGTCTAGTGAGAAGACAAGCGGAGCTAGAGGAGAAAGTTAGGTGTCCATATTGTGGAGGGCGCGTGTGGAGTATGACGGCGGCGCGTTTAGTACCAAAAAGCGCTGCTCGGAGATTGGGATCACGTGAGGGTGGGTTAGAATTCTTTGTATGTGTCAATGGACATTTACATGGCACTTGTTGGCTGATTCCTCTCTCTTCAGATGAAGGAGACAGAGAAGCTTACGACGATGAAGAAAGTGACGATTTTTTTGGCGGTGAAATCTAATAACTAAACCAGAGACAGAAGAGATCTTCTTCGTAGCTAGCTAGCTATATAAGCTTATTGTTGATTTAGATTAGTTTCTTCTGGTTTTGTTTTTGTTGTTAAGAATCAGTTTTAACTAAAGAGACTATTTTTGCAATCTCTTTGTCTTCGTTTTTCAAGTCTCGTCTCATACAAGATCAAAAACTTGAAAATTGTTATCAAGTTGTTGACTTTGGCGATATTCTTGTAAAATTTCTCAGTGATGAATGTATAATTTTGATAAAACCAAAATGAAAGTAATAATATTAGTCAAACAAGATAAAAGGCGAGACCTTTAATGAGAGGTACTATAAAACAAGGAAACAGTGAACAATAATAGTGAATCATTAAAAGTAGGCAAAAGCTTTTTTGAATGCGACGGATCAAAATCTCCGATGGGTGTCTACGGAATTTGTCTTGGTGCCGCCGCTCTGTATCTCCTCAGCCGTATCACTGGAAGGTTAGGGTTTCTTTCTTTAGTCCATTACTTGCGATCGCTTAACTCAAATCACTTTTCTGCAGAGATGTTGAGATTCTTGAATCGGTCACTAGGGTTTACAACCTCAAGGATTTGGGTACTTGTCTCTTACACTGTTTTCACTTTGTCACTTTATATCTTAATGGGTTGTGATTGTGGTCTTGGTTTCTTTAGTGGAATTAGAGAGCAAGTCGTTTCCTATGATGGTCGCAGTATCAGGAAATGTTGGGTCTGAGACACCTATTAAGTGTGAGCATAGTAACATTCTCGGTGCTATCGTCGAGGAAACGGTAATGTTATTGATTTACCATATTTACACAGATCTTTTATTAAAAGATGATTCTCTTAGGTACAACAACATTTTCTGAGACGTAACTGGAAGTTTTCATGGGTTCAAGATACTGCATTGATGCAGCCTATTACTAAGCAAGTTCCTTGGCATCTGGTAAGCCAATTTTCTTGCTTTGGAGTGTATTCCTACAGCCGTTTGCAAAATCTGAAATGGGTATGTCACAGGACGATGGAACAGGTCGTGTGAATGTAGCAGGAGCTCAAGATGCAGTGCGCTTCATGTTGACATTTGGAAGTGAAGTATATGAGAAGTTAGAGCCATCTTCAGTTGTTCAAGGAACACTAGATTATCTCCGAGGCCTCAAGGTCTTTACTTTCTTCTCAGTTCTCTTTTGATTTTCTGTTTGGTCAGAGTTAAATTAATGTACTTTCAGATGCTTGGAGTAAGACGCATTGAACATGTTCTTCCAATTGGTACACAACTTACTGTTATTGGTGAGGTATGTCATCATCTATTTAGTTGTCACTAGTCAGGAATCTTCTTATATACTTTTTAGGGCTCATTTTGGTTGTACATACAGGCTATTAAGGACAGTATGGGAGATGTAACGATTCAAGAACCAGAGGGAGGGCCTTATTATGCCTCTTCTATACAGCTCGATCAACTCATCTCTAAATTGGGAAAGTGGTCAAGGTAATCACTTTTCTCAGTTGATTGCAACTTGAAAATATCTTAACGATGTTTTTTTTGGGCAGGAGATTCAAGTATGCATCCATTGGTTTAAGTGTTTTTGGTGTGATTCTGATCTCAATGCCTGTGATTGAATATATTCTAGTGAAATGCCTTGAACTGTTAATAAACAGGTATGTCACAGCTTAACCAAAACCAGATGCTTGCAAATGAAATAGTCACTCAAGTGGTCTGATATTTGTGGCAGAGTTCGTGATGCAGCATTAGCTATTAGCAGAATCAGACCAGTAAATATATGTGGCAAAATTCGTAATGCAGTAGCAGCAGCTATTAATAGAATAAAACCAGTAACTAGAGGTTAGTATCCATTAGAGTTTACATGTCAATCCTTTTCTCTGATTACCAAGTGATCTTTTCAGGATTGGAAAGACAACGCTTAGATCATAGAAACAGAGATAGCCAAGTGACTGATATTCGTGGTAACTACTATGCATTCGTAATGCAGCAGCAGCAGCTATTAAGAGAATAAAAACAGTAACATGTGAATCCTTCTCTCTGATTATACCAGGATTGGAAAGGCGACATGAGAACAACAGCTTAGATCGTAGAAACAGAGATAGTCAAGTGAATGATCTATTATGTGTGATCTGCCTTGAGCAGAATTGTAACACTGCTTTTATTTGGTAAGTATAGTTCAATGCTCACTCATCAGACAATGCAACTTTTTGATTCATGTTTGGACTACTTTTGTAGGTGTGGTCATATATGCTGCTGTAGAAGGTGCTCCTCATTGTTGCTGTTGCGGACTAACTTATGTCCCATTTGCCGAGCACCAATACATCAAGTTCTCAATATTTACTATTCTGGAAGACAAAGCGTAGCCACATTGGACTAAACCGTCTGATCTACCAAAACCTTTGTGCTCCTCTGTAAAGCTTTGTATATGTCTTTGATTAGAGAACCACCATCTTATTATTGAAGTCTGTGACTGAGAGGGAAACAAAAGCTAATTGAATGTCATTTTCCTTATGTTGGAATCAGACACGTGAATGCGCAAGGGTGAGGGACGTGGATAGTACCAAAACAACACCTTTGGGAACTTGCATGTCTCAAAGATTGTCATCAAACTCAAAAAGAACATATAATACTTGAAACCATGAGTAGAGTTTTGGAGCAAACTACTGCAAAGTTAGTCATCTTGCTGATTTCCACTATTCTAGTGTTTTCAAGTGAAACAGATGATCTAGATCCCATCTGCAGGGCATTTTGCAAACACTTTTTAGAAGATGGAGAAGATATCTATCAACGTTGCATGAGCGCTTGCCCTCCTACCAAACAAGAGATCATGGCCATGGAGCAGCAACAAGTACATGATGTTGCTAATGAAGAAGATATGCAGACAAAATGCAACAGAAAATGCACTTCTGATGCAGTCAATGGAAAATCTCTAAATCATCGTGCAGTGTTCTTCAGGAGAAACCACTCATAGTAAGGTGTATCAAGGTTTGCCATGAGAGAACTCCAGCAGCTCTTGACATACTTCTACTTAATAATTAGAATAACATTCCTAATGAATAAATAGTAAGAGTAACCAAACAAATAACACTAGAGTTAAAAAAAGTGTTCCTTAAATGACTTTTTCATAACATTCTGAAAGAAAACCAAAATCTACACAAACTTTCTATGCATTAGATTAGGGAACATAAGAAATATAGAATCAGTTCAGAGATACCAAGAAATGATCTTCAATCATATTATTTTTGGATTTGCTTGGAGGTGCTCTTATCTGAATTAGCAATAGGAGAGCCAACCTTAGCAGCAGGAGGAACAGTATCTTCCATAACCTTTGGTACAGTGAAATTAAAGTCTCCTAAAGGTGCATTCTTGAAATCAGGATTGGCTTCAACAAAAGACGCAATCTCATTACGACTTCTAAGCTTCTTCCCAGTAGAAGTAATGTAGTAAGTATCCATCTTAGAGAAGTCTTTCCTCAGAACTAAGCTCCTTTTGAAACCTTTAGGGGTTTTAGGAACACCAGGCTTGTCAATAACCCATGTCCGTGAAGAATCATAGTCAATATCTGGAGGCTCTTCACAAGTCATTCCTGGTTTCTTGTCACAGTTAAAAGGTTCCTCAAGCATTTTACTTCTGATATCTTCATACTCTTCTTGGCTATCAATCACTCTCCACTTGTGACACTTTTCGCATTGAGCTGCATATGTATCGATTGACCTCCCTGGAGCAAGATCCTTCTGTAATATTAGTATCACCACAACAAAAGAAGACAACTTTAAAAGGTTAACACATGTGAGACAAGATTAAAGAGAGACATTAGTTGAGTAAGTCTCAAAGTAAATTGAAACCTAGGGCATAGATCATCCGAAAACAAAAAAAAATCAATAAATACAAATTTGCAAATCCCAAAAAAAAAAAAACAAAGTTGAAAGATTTACTTTCAAGAAGACTCTATAAACCAGTAATTACTCCCAAAATTTAAAAACTTTCAAAACCCCAGAAATCGAAAGACAAGAATCCACATAGGTATATTTTACTTAAGAGATCTGAAGTCACAGAGAACTCAAATCAGCCGGAAAGTGGAAATAATTGGTTAAGAACCTTGGGTTTTGATTTCGCTGCTTTGCCGATATCCTCCTCATCCTCCATCTCTCTTCTCTTCTCCGGAAGGAAAGAAACAACAGATTCAATTTCTTCTCTTCTCTCTTCTTCTTAATAATTATAAGAGAATCTCTCCTGCAAGAAGCACCCAAAAGACAAATCAATGAACGACACGTAAGTACCAACGCGAATGCGTTTAAGTTTAGGGCCGAAATGGGTCCAATGAAGCCTATGGGCTTTACATTGAGAAATTAGTTAATCTTCTTCTTCTTCTTGACTCTTTCTCACTGTTCCGATTCTAATTCTATCTCTTCCACGAAAACAAACAATCTCCGGTGAATTTACAGCGACCATTGATATTTTAAGCCTTCCTTCACTTCTAACGCTCCTGTAATTGAATCTTGGCCGTCCATTACAATCCAATGTTGTCAAATACGGTGGCAGATCTCGTTTCCTCCTCTTCACATGTCTTCCTCTCCGTTCTTCTTCTATTCGTGTATTTGAACTCCAATCCTTTAGTAACGGCGGTTCCCACGGTGGTATCTTCCCTCCTAGATTGCAATTATCCGACGATGAGTAAAATTGGCCAAGATTAAGACTACTTCCCAGAGATTTGAACGTGAAGCTTTTATCATTACGGTGGTCTTCTTCTCCGGTGGATGATAACGGCATCATAATTAACCTAACCGCTCTTCCTTCTTCTTCTCTCTCCGTCTCCGATCGCAGTTGCAATTCTGTTATTTTATCTAACAGAATTACAAGTTGGGCCTCATCATTTTCATTTTCCAAATTTATAGTATTTGGTGGGCCCTGAACGAGAGGTTTTGCCAGCGTGGCAGTTATTTACTAACAGACGTTTGTTAACGTCGACGGCTTCTTACGCTGCTAAAATCCACAAGTAAGCCTTTTTCTAGATTGGTTCGAATAGAATTCATCATAAATCCAAATAAAACAAGAATGAACTTACGATTCATTTTTTATTTTAAAAATAATCTATTTTATAATAATTATATAAATTTAGCTTATTTTATATTATGGTTTTAGAAAATTTAAAACCGATTCTAATTTACAACATAATTTTGAGATGTGTATGAAATGAATATATTTTTGTTATATATCCTCTTGGATTTCTCTCTGTAATGTATAAATATATTTGTAGGATATGGCCAAATATGTGTCATATATTTTTGTTATATATCTTTTCTACAAGTAAACCATTGTTAACATACTCAACCAATATATATTCCAACACACGAAACATTAATTGAATTGTATCATTTATGACTTACGCACAAAAATAATCTATTAAAATAGATGCACTTTCCCAAAGTAATTGCCAAGACATTTTCATTTGCATTGCACGACAAACAAGAGTCTTTGTCACACATATACATACATCAAATGAGCCAAAAGTTTGGTCATAAGAAATACTTTCACAAGATTAAAATAACAGTATCTAAAAAATCTATCTTCAAAGATGCTAAGATTATAAAAATCAATGTTAATATGCAACAGAAAACTAAATTCAACATTGACTTTTTAAAACAAGAGAAAATTCATAAAATATGGCATCCCAATCTAACAAATGGGGATGTAGCTCAAATGGTAGAGCGCTCGCTTTGCATGCGAGAGGCACGGGGTTCGATCCCCCGCATCTCCAATTTTTTCATTTACAATGTTGCAAGGATCTAAACGAAAACAAAGCTAAAGATGAAACCAAAAGAAATTTCGATTAACTTTTCTTAAACTTGCTTAATTATTTTGTTTTGTTTCCATGTTGTGAATCAAAAGATACATTTAGAAACTAAAAAGTTTACATATAGACCTGAAAGAGAGAATATGAACATAGAAACAATTATGAAGTATTGGCCATGGAGTCTATAAGTAACTCATAACCCTCAGGGACATGAGACTGAAGACGAACGCACTCAGCCAATGCAGGAACATCTGATGCAACGTCTAGAAACTGAGCCACAAAGAGAAGCAGATGAAAATCAGAGATCCTCTTCACAAATGGTAGGCTCCTTGCTCGGTCCATATGTGTCTTTAATGCCCGCATTGTTCTTTGAATGGTCCGGTTCTCTATCGGAAAGGTACACGACAGTGATCCCTAGCAATTGAGAAAAAGTAAATTGATTGCAACACAAGTCAAAAACTATGCAACATCTCTACTTACTACTTGATTACAACACAAGAAACATAACCATGGCAGCTTTAATTTATCTTCTTATACCTACTACTAGCTAGAGTAAATGCCAAGTTTCAACCTTTTAAACAATTCCCACCTAAACTATGAACTATCAAATAGTTACATAAGCTCAAGGGAATCAGAAACGAACCTGATGATCCAAGATCTTGACAACAACAAGGAAGAAATCATTATCAACTTCTTTAACATCCTTAACACCAACCATTACTTCTTTCTTCATCTTAGAGAGTTTTGGATCATCCTCAGTTCCAATCTCTGTCTCAAACCACCCTTCCTTAAACAACCTAACACACATATCACTCATCTGAAACGCCTCAAAGTGAACATCTGCACCACCATCTTCATTGATCTCAAGCTTCACAACCGCCGTAACCCATTCCTTCAATTCACTCTCTGCGTGAAGCTGTGTAGCTAACAACACCTCAAGATTGGACAATGTGTAATCCTTACTGTCCTGTGTCACTGTCTGATTGAATATAAACCCAACTTTCCTCATTCCTAACCCTAAGGCAATAGCATCAACGCGTTTCTCTTCTTCAGAGTCTCTCATCAGAATCAGATTATCCTCCATTCCTTGTTGCGGTGGCTCGTAGATGAAATTAACCTCCACTTCGCCTTCCTCCGAGACGTTCCCATACATGAATCCACCGCGTTTGACAGCGAAAGCTAATGAGTCGTTGACGTAATGCTGAAACGCATTAGCGCAATCACGGTCGAACGAGACGGAATCACAGTGAGACTTATCCTGACGAGTGACACGCATCTGGCGTGCGATCAGATCATCTACAGTCATCTTCCTACCGAATGATCCAGCAGGAGTAACAGCTGGACCACCACGAATCGTACGCTCACCTTCATAAGCCAGGTAGACCATAGAGCCGTGACCAAGATTGAGCGACGAGATTGGAAGGTTAGGATCAGCCATATCAGTGAATCCGAGGAAATTAGCAGGAGTTTTAGCAAGGAGAAGGTTCCGATTGGTGGACAAGGTTTGGTTATGGAGAGGGATCTGAAGCTGATCCTGAATTAGGGTTTTGAGTTGAGAAACAGTAATCTGAGAGCTATCAACACTCACTCGCTCCAATCCATCTCTGCTTCGAATTCTCAGCATCATCATCTTCTGAGAATTGTTGGACTGAAGAAAATTTTCGAAAACTGCTTCGAATTTATGAAAGAAGAAAGCAAAAATACTTGAAGTGTGAATTTTCTCAAGGTATTTGTGATTTTCTTGCTTCCATGGAAGTTGAGAAGCTCTTAAGAATCTGCTTCTTCTTTTCTACTTACCTTTAATGGGCTTTACTGGTTAGCCCAATTAGCCCAAAAGCGAAATTCTTACATTAATCAATCTATTCGTATAAAAATACCACTATATTTACTCCATAGGTACAAAATATAAAACTTTCTAAAATCTATTTTATTTCAAAATATAAAATTTTCTCAAATACCTTTGCAATTATCACAATCAATAAAAAACAAAATTTTATTATTTACTGGTTAAAATTTTACATTCATAATCTTTGTGTTTTTGTTAAACAAACTTTATATTTTAGAAGACAGGAAACAGTTTTTAAGAATGATTCAAAGACGATCAAACACTCACACACAAACCGTTTCTTATTGTCCATCTGGCCGACATCACGTCGGTTTGGTGACGTCGGCCATACTCCTCTTCTTTTTTTTTAAAAAACTTGTGTTTGTAGTTTGTGATTTGATCCGATTAAAATCGATTGTAATTGGTTTGCGGTTGAATCTTAATCATCAAACTTTCAATTTATTATTTGTCTTCTCAAATTCTATTGATAAGAATAGTGATGATTCATGTGTGGTTCGTTGGAATTCATCGTTTTTTCAATGTTGAACATGTTATCTCCATGAATGTCTTCTGGTATTCTATTGACAAGAATGGTGATGATTTATTTGTGGTTCGTTGGAGTTCATCATTTTCTCAACGTCAAACATGTTATCTCCATGAAATATTTTAGATATCTTTGTAATGACGAAACTTTTTAATCATGTATTGGTGAAATGATTGAATATAAATTCCACAAACCAATATGATATTTTGGTCGGCAAATATGGAATCCCGAAAAATCATATTTACGAAAATGAAACATATAGGTGAAAAAGTATATGAAATATTTCAACAATACTCTTATAGGACTATGGAGTTTCATCCAAGATATGATAACCACAAAAACGACGATCTCAACGGTTTGAGATTGATTTAAAAGAATGAAAATTAATGATTTTAATAATTCGTTAGTGAGTAAGGCTCTCTTATGGAAAGCATCGTCAAAGTTCACTTATTCATCGTTTAAAGTTATAGTTAATTATGTTAAAACTAGTTATGTTGTTGTTGGATATAATTGTTGTATTTTTTGGTTTATGAACTTTTTGTATTTGATGTTAAATTAATAAATGAATTAGATAAAAAAATATATCTTAACAGTTGAGAAATTGTAGTCCAACGGTAATGGCTCTGGTGCTGTCTCAGACACTTCTCTAGTTTGAATCTCAGGTGGGCAAAAAGTCGAAAAACAATATATTTTTTGAAAAAACTACCACAAACACTATTTACTAAATAATGATTTTTAGGGATTTAACTTTTTATTTTAGTTTATAATTTTTGGTTTAAAGTTTATCTTTTAGTTTTTAAAAATTTAGACCATCTCCAATGGTTAAGAACCATTGGAGAGTTCTTAAGCAAATTTTTAATTAATTTAATGTATAAGAAACTTTTGGTAAGATTATTAATTTTGTTGCCTCCAATGGTTAAGAAACTTGTGACTCTTTAAAAAAACATATTTTTTACATTTCAATTCATAAACCAATTTCGATTCTTAAATTTTTTTTATTTTTTTAAACATTATATTTTATATATCACAAATAATAATTAAAGATGAAACATACATGAAATGCATATAATTAAGAAAATATAAAATTTTGAACGACAACAAGCGAAGTATGCAATCTTAATTTGATCAGAATTTTTGTCATATGTGTTCTACCAAATCCGCTTTTAGTTGGTCATATTTTATTCTATCTTGAATTTGGTTTCGATTTGCCATCACATTGGCGAGATTTGTAGGCATATCCGTTGAATACGTATAATCGACATGTGCATTCCCGTTTCTTTCTTCTTGATCAAATTCTGATAAATTGAAATGTGTGTATCCATCTCATTCGTCTTCTATTATCATATTGTGTAGTATGATATATTCTCTCATTATCATCCCAATCTAGACCTTTTCCCAAAAAAAGAGCCGGATTTTTGACGATGGCAAATCGAGCTTGCAAAACTCCAAAAGCACGTTCAACATCTTTCCTAACAAATTCTTGAGATGTAGCAAATAATGATGCTTTTGGATTTTGAGGAAGTATAATTGACTGGATAAATGTTGCCTATTTCGGGTAAATACCATCAGTTATAGTGTTATACAGTAAGTCAATTGATACTCGTGGCCATTTACAATATAACTAACTTTTGGGGCTCGACCATTTAAAATATCATCAAATACCGGTGAATGATCAAGAACGTTGATATCATTTAAAATACCTGGTGGACCGAAAAAGGCGTGCCAAATGCAGTGGTCATGTGAAGCTACAACTTCTAGGACAATAGTCGGTTTTCCGGAACCACGAGTATATTGTCCCTTCCATGCGGTGGGGCAATTTTTCCACTCCCAATGCATACAACCAATGCTCCATATCATCCCAGGAAATCCCCAAGCTTCTCCAACATGTAGTAACCGTTCCAAATCGTCGGGTGTAGGTCATCTTAGGTACTTATCCCCAAACAAAAATATAATTATGTGGACAAATTTCTCCAAACATAACAGGAAAATACTTTCACCAAGCCGGAGATATTAGTCAACCATATCCCCTGCACAACCATAAGCCATAATACGAATTGCCGCCATACATTTGTGTAGTCCGAAAAGATCTAATCTTCCAGTAGCATCTCTTCTTTGTTGAAAAAATGAAAATTCATTGGATAGACGGTCAACTATTTTCATGAACAAGCTCTTATTCATTTTGAAACGTCATCGGAATAGATTAGGTAGATATGTTGCATCATAACTAAAATAGTCATTCCATAAACGATTATGTCCTTGCTCTCTGTTTCTTTCTTTATATTGTCGTTTTTGTATTTGAGAATATATGACCATAACCTTGATCAAAATTTTCATCAAAAGCTTTATCATATTCTTCATCAAAAGCTTGGTCTTGAGAAGTAGAAGACATGAGTTAAGAAGAAGGAGAAATAAGTGTTTGTATATGGTTTTTGAAAAATGTTTTTGTAGAAGCAAATTGAAGCAACAACAACACTAGTATTTTATAAACTCTCAAAAACCAATATGTGACCAATAATAAACAACAATCCGTGACCAATAACAAGAACAACAATCTATGACCAATAACAAGAAGACAATATTAGACAACACATGATTTATCACAAGACAATAAAACATAACAATCCTCCTTTTCATTACCAATCCATGACTCTAATATTCAAAATTTTCAGTTTTTTCCATCAAGACATAATAACAAAAGTACAAAACTATAGCTAGATTTGGTCTTAAAGCTAATGAAAATGGAACTTAAGTACAAGATTAGTATTGTTTTGTTCATTGATGAACTCTCAAGTGAAACACATTCCAATTATAACTCCATTAGCTTCACAAAGCTTTTTCCAACCAATTCCAAGAGCTACTAATCCATCTTCAGACAATTAACGTCCATACCACATCTACAAAAGCATTTAAAAACATTAGACTATAAAAACATAAATTATATTTCATCTTTAGAGACAAATCTAAGCATATGTGTTGATGATTTTTCCAAGATTAACTCCATTATAAACGATTCACCAACACATTTATAAAAAACAGAAACATGACCATATCTTATAAACATAAGCATTGACCATATATTAAAAACAGAGACATGACCATATATATAAAAAATAGAAACATGACCATTGATCACACTTAAACATACACAACAACATTAAATTTAAACATATATATAAAACTTCAGATACATTGATCACAATAGCATACACATAAGCATTAAACTTAAACACATATATTAAAAACAAAAACATTGATCAAACTTAAACATCAACCATAACCAAACTTAAAAAACAAAACAGAAACATACTTTATCAAACTTAAACACAAACTAGAACCAAACTTAAACACAAAGCAGAAACATACTTTATCAAAATTAAACACAAACCAAAACCAAACTTAAACACAAAACAGAGTTTGTCCTTCAACTTAAACACAAACCAGAACCAAACTTAAACACAAACTAGAGTTTGTCCTTCAACTTAAACACAAACCATAAAAAAACTTAAACACAAAACAAATTCCAGAACTAAACATAATCATTGAGCATCTCAGTGATGAGTTTTTCCTTCAACTTATTCTCATGCTCTTTGAGTGGTTCTTTCTTTGAAAGGAGACTGTCTAGGAGTTTATGCTTCCCAAGCTCATTTTTCAATGCTAAATCCTTCTCTTTCACCATCCACATGCTCTTAAACGACTCACTTTCCTCTGATACCATTGATCTATTACACTTCTTCTTCCCTTTTGCCTTTGTTGCCTTAACACCTTGAGGTCTTACTTGAACTGAATTTGTCTCTGGAAAATAGGAGCTTGCTTCTTGATCAACTACTCTCCTTCTCTTATTATGTGCATCACCAGCTCCAGTAAAGGAAGCACACCATTTCTGGCCATGCCTAAGTTCTAACCAAGCATTTCTAAGTTAAACTTGACCTTGTGATCTTGAAGAAAGATGGAATATGCACTCCTCAAAACATCATCATCATTCATACCACTGCTCTTGTGCCTTGTTGCAGCTTCATACGAGTCTACAAATTTGCTGACACCATCATTAATCTTCTGCCATCTCTGCTTACAGTTTGAAGCCTCTTTATTATCTCAATCCTTGAGCTTAGGAGAAGCACTGAAGTAGGCACAAACTCTTTTCCATAACGTGTTCAGCCTTTGCTCATTACCAACAACATAATCTTTGCTAGTGTTTAGCCATGCAGAACACAACACCACATCTTCTATAGGCTCCAATCCTCCTCTTCGTAGTAGGTGTGACATGAACTTTTTGAGATTGAAGTTCATCAGATTGAGGAAAGGAGCTCATAGGGATATGGGTTCCTTGTTGACTGTTTAATAAGGACACCAAGTTTGAAGAACCATACAAAGGGTCCATGACTTAAGAGAATTTGAAGATTAAAAAGTTTTCAGAAGGTTAAAGATTGAAGATAATGATCCTAATTCTCTAAACAAACAGAGAATGATAACAAAAAACCTCAACAATGACTGATCCTAATTATGAAAAAATAGACATACAATGAAATTCTCAATCTGATGCTAATTTTGTCCTATACTAGTCTATGAATTCACTTACATGTATCAATAACAGAAGATGATCCAAGCTCCTGAATCTTTCCCTTTAAGCACACCCAAATCCAAGCCTATGAAATTGATCAACAAAAATTTTTTTAGTTAAATTTCAAATCAAAACCAACAAACATATTATACCATAATCAAAACACACAAACAAGTACTAATCTAGATGTTTCCCAAATAAAAACAATCAAACAAAGGTTAGCCGTATCGATCCAAACTAAAGTTTCCGAAATCGAAAATCAAATCGAACCCTAAACACTAATTTATCTCTGACTACATGCAATTTATATGACAAGGACACTTATCTTTATATCATTGATCATCGACGACTTAATTTCACTGGAAAATATCGCAGGAAAAGTTCTGACTCCTCGTATAGCCAATCGCCTAGAAATTCTCCTTCAAACAAGAGAAAAAGAAGTCTGCGGTTTTTTTTTCTTTTTTTCGATGAGCCACTGATACCTCGACACGTGGCGCTTCTTACAGGATTCCAGAATTTCTTTATAAAGAAATGTATCTTTGTTTATTAATTTTAATTAACCATTTTCTATTAATTTCTTGATTTAAAAACTCCATTAGAACCACTTAAGATTCATTAATGGAGTTGCTCTTAGAGTTAGTTTTAAATTTGTAGTAGTTATTAGATAAAGTTTGTAGTGATGATTTTGGTGATAATTTTGGAGTGAAAACTTAAAAATAGTATTTGTAAGTATTAATATAATTGTAATCTACACAAAATAAAGAAAAGCGAATTTTGCAAAATGGATTAAGCAGAAGTGTTGATGTATCAAAGAAAAATGATGACATGGTAATTCGAATAAATTAGGGTTGACATTACTAAACCCCCTAAACTATATACACTCAACTTTTTTTCCCCTTAAACTTGTTAGTTCTTTAATTTCACACCCGGATTTATATCTCTCATTATTAGACCCCCTCAATTAATAGATCTTATCATAATCTCACATTTGCGATTACTAAAATCAAATTGCGATTAAAAACTTAAAAAACGCGGTTAGAAATCTCGTTAGAATTAAATTATCTGAATCCAAAGCCGATTTTGATCTCATTAAAACTAAATCGAGATTAAAAAAATTAAGAAGATTTTCTTCTTCTTATGGGATTAGAGTTCTTCGTCACATTATAAGCTATCTCCATTTATTCTCATATTCCTAAGATCTGAAACATTGGATTTCTGTTGAAAAATAATTCAAAATTTATAAATTTGTTGTCACCTTAAAACAATACCCGAAATTAATTAGAAAATTGGAAGATTAGATGACGTCGCTTCAACAGTCTCAATTCTTAAGCCTCCAATGGGCTATCGAGAGTGTCATTATCCTTAAGCTTCTCGATGTTACATTCGCGATCTCATCTTCTCAGTTGGTTCGTATGATAGTTGATCCTGAAAAATAGTTGTCGATGAAAGTGTTTTGTCATCATTTAGCTTCTTCTTATTATTATTATTATTTTTAAGGGTAATTTGGCTTCTTCATTAAGCTATAGTTCAAGCTTCAGTGTGGTATATGAGGATCAGTGCTCAAATCAAGCAACCATTAAGTTAGCAGCTAGTGTTTCCAAAGAGTTCAAATTACAATCATATGTAGCAGCAGATGGACCTTCATGCTTCAGTCATTGCAGCAATCAGAAGCTTCTTTAGTTCTTTTGTAGTGACTGTGTTTTCAAATGTTCAATTTCTTTAGTTTTAAGGTTCTCTATGTTGTATATGACTTTCATGTTTTTAAGCGTTTTTTATGTAGGGACCGTTAAAACCGGATTTTGTTAAAACCGAATTTGAAACGTTTAAATC